>JAUEKZ010005336.1:871-19152 GCA_031471865.1 Melibe leonina | reverse complement strand
ATTTACAAATACGAATGAACTTTTACAAAAAAAAAACTGTCAAAAATGTTTAATTAAATTTCATCCTTTTTTTTTTTTTTTTTTTTTTCAGATATTGGACTCTTGGTATTGCTCTTCGTTATATTCTTGAAGCTCTTCGGAAGCAGCCGAATACTAATATGTACTTGTTTGGTGTGGCTTCTTTGGAACGGTTCAAAACCAAGTATGTTGACGCTTTTATATGTGCCATTTCACTTTTCTATTAGGATATGTAGGTTTACCAAAGGTATATGAATTAAATAAATTGTTAATGAATTTTAGCACGGTGATGATATACCGAATGGAAAAAAAACATTGTTTTTCGAAATATTAAAAACATTTTTTGAGAAATATTGTAAAACATTGTTTTTAGAAATATTGAAAAACATTGTTAGGAGTGTTTTAAAAAGTAGTCAAGATAATGTAACTTCTTTGGGTTTAATGTGTGCCTTCTCAAAATTTCCAGATTGAAGGAATATCCCCAGTACTGCCAACATCTTGCTCAAATACCACACTTCATGCAAATGCCACCACAACTCATGGAGGTGAGAATTATTTAAAAAAATGTTTACCTTTATATTTTTTAAGAAAATATAACAGAAAGACATAATCAATTAGACAAACATAAGCATATCCAAGAGAGCATGTTAAGTATTTAGAGTGAAAAAAATCGTCATTACTCAGTTTTCAATTACTTTTAGAAACAGCTCAAAATACTGGGCTGTGGAGACTTTCAGTGGCAAAATGGCCAAGGTTTGGTGAGTTAACTACCTTCCTCTTGACAGTCTGACGATGAGAACAACAAAAAGTTGTGGACTTTTATAAAAAGCAAAAATCAAAAACCATCTAGAATACCAGACCTAAATCATAATGAGATATTATAGAGGACCCAAAAGAAAAAGAAAACATACTAAACAACCAATTTGCCTCAGTGTTTTCTGACCCCTCATCTGAAATAAATCACTGTGTTCCTAAACATGAAACATTTACAACAATGAATAACATTAAAGTCAACAAAAACGGACTCTTGAAATTATTGAATACTATCAATGAACATAAGGCCACGGGACCAGATGAGATACCAGGGATAATTTTAAAATTGTTAGCTATAGACATTCTTGATGAATACGTTACTATTTCAGGCAACTTTAAACCAAGGGACAAAACCAAATGACTGGAAAAGGCTAGAATCGTTCCATTGTTTGAAAAAGGAGATAAATCAAAAGCAGAGACTATAAGCCTGTGTCTCTAACATCAATAACTTGCAAATTGTTAGAACATATAATCCACAGCAACATGGACCATTTGGAAGACCATGAAATTCTGAATAACATAAACATGGTTTCAGGCAAAAGAGAAGCTGTGAATCACAACTAATTACCACCATTAATGACTTTACCAACTGCTTACATACTAAAGGTCAAATAGACTCAATACTGGTAAACTTTTCAAAAGCCTTTTACAAAGTTGATCATAAAGGGTTACTTTACAAACTAAAATCATATCTGAACAAATTCTAAATTGGATATAATCTTTTCTTTTAGATCGAATTTAAACGGTGATAGTTTATGGAATGGAATCAAATGAAGTACCTGTAAGATCAGGGGTGCCGCAGGGTACAGTTTTAGGCCCATTGCTCTTCCTCATTTACATAAACGATATCAATAAAGATATAACACCAGGGACTGAACTAAGATTATTTGCAGATGACAGTTTTTATACAGAAGAATCAGCGATAAAAATTATTGTAAAATTCTGCAAGACGACCGCAACTCTTTGCAGAAATGGGAGAAAAACTGGAAAATGGAATTTCATCCAGAAAAATGCCAAGCACTAAAAATAACAAATTAAACCCAATACAAGAAGAAAAATACTTTATTCACGACAAAATAGTAAAAGGAACAAAGAATGGAAAATATCTAGGAGTAGTAATAGACAGTAAACTGCAATGGAAAGAGCAGAGCAATGCAGTGTATAAAAAGGCAAATACCATTCTTGCTTTTCTTAAACGTAACACATCTAACTGTCCAAAATATATCAAAGAAAAATGCTATAATTCATTTGTAAAACCTATACTCGATTATGGTTGCACTGTTTGGGATCCACACTGTAAAAATCAAATAGAAAAACTTGATAAAGTGCAAAAGAATGCTGCTCGATATGTAACTAATAATTTCTCCTTTATTACAGGCTAAAAAAATACTAATATGAAGAACTTAGGATGGTTGCCGCTCCAAGGGAGAGAGCAAGGTTTGAGTCAGAGACAAACTAGGCAATCAGAAAATGTGCTTCATCATATAACTTTAAGAAAGATCCTATATGTTATTGCATTTAATTAAAAGCGAGAAAGAAAAAGATGAAGAAAAAACAACGCTTTTAGTTAAAGAAGTCTGTAATCGACAACGTTGAAATGCGCACTGGCAGTGATACTCGGCCCAGCCTAGTCTGTCAGTTAATTGGAAGAAGGAGAAGTAGGTAATTGATGTCAATTGAATAGATTGTGTATGATTCATTTCAGTATGTGGAGTGTGTATGATTCATTTCAGTATGTGGAGTGTGTATGATTCATTTCAGTATGTGGAGTGTGGTTCCCGGTCCCAAGAGCCGCCAAACATTCAAATGCCGCACAACATGATGAACGAGTTGAGTGGTCGGCCCATGACTCCTGTGAGTGGCTTTCCAGGTCAGATACGTCCGCCTCTGCCCATCATCGAGGGCAATGCGGGGGCCAGTGGTCCGCCTCCTCCCCTGCCCAGCTTGACCTCCCAGTCGATTGTTGCTCCCGTTGTCTCTGGAGGGCCTGCCGTTGCTGCAGCTCCTGCACCACCTGCTCGGGTAGGTTTGACTGTCCCTCCTGTGGTCAGGGTACTAGTGATATGTCATGGCAGTGTTTGACATGCAGGATGTTATTTTCATAGTTGATTTACAAACAGAAGAACACTATTGCACCATTGAGGACTCGTCTTGAATTTTCTTGCTGAGTAATTTGTTTTTCATTTAAGGAGAGTTTTTACCTTTGGAGTCATGGTATCTTGAACCATGTCGTACAGAGGATATAGATATATATATTATAATATAGTTTGACTGTTTGTCTTCCTGCTCACAGCCCTCCATTGCAACCGCCACCAACATTGATACCTTGCTGGCAGGGCAGGGCAATGATGATGTTTTGGTCCCCCCAGAGCCTCTGCAAGACAAAGTCTTTTTCATTTTCAACAATCTGTCCTTAGCTAACATGAGCCAGAAGGTGAGTTTTTTGGTTTGTTTATATTTTGTGTTTGGTACAATTAACATTACAGATACTTTTTTGTTTACTTTGCAAAGCAAAGGTTTGGTGTTGCTTACTGGGTGGAATGTAGGGCAATTTGTGCTGCATTTAAACCATTTCTCACCAGGCTATGGGAGAGGGAGGGGGGCTACCTTGTGACACCTCTGGTCCATTGTTGAATTGAACATACTCAAACAATTGATTAATTCACTTTCACATGATAAGACTAAAGCTGTGTTTGTGTTTCTTACTTAAGGTTGAATAATTACTATGAAATTTATGTTTTCTTGAAATCTGAAAACTTTGTATCAATTTTTTTTCCTTATGAATTGTCTATAAAAGGCACATGCTCAAGATATTTCTCTAAAACACAACAAGCAAAACTGACATATTTTATTTTGTTTCCGGTTTCCAATGCAGGCTGAAGAATTGAAAGAGACTGTGTGTACAGAGTATGTGTCATGGGTGTCTCAGTACCTGGTCATGAAACGTGCCAGCATAGAGCCAAATTTCCACACTCTGTATTCCAACTTTGTAGACAGTCTGGGCATTGATGCCTTAGCCACCAAAGTGGTGAATGAGACCTTTCGTAATATCAAGGTGAGACAGACTACATGATTTGGATATTTAAGCTGTGAATGATGTTTATTATTTTGAATCGTTTTCACAGAAATTTACACTCAAAAGTAGTTTCAAAGTGGATTCGAACTCAAGACCACAACCACCTTAATAATATGTATATCATGACACTACCATTAAATACTCAGTCATCAGCTGATTGAAAACATGGTATGGTTTTGATTTAAAGAATATTATATGCTCATATTGCATGAAGAGGAAATAATTACTATAAAGACTTTCAGTTCAGTATTTCTCTCTGTTTGTTTAACAAATACAAATGGCTGTTTTGGTTTTTTTTCATCTACTCAGGTGTTGTTGCGCAGTGACAAAGTTGCTGCTAATTTCTCTGACCGTACATTGTTGAAGAATTTGGGACATTGGCTTGGTATGCTGACACTGGCAAGGAGTAAACCAATCCTTTCACGGGTAAGAAGATTCAGTGCTTGGTTTTAGCATTTTTTTATCTTTTACCAATGATACTTTTGGATAATGATATAGTGCATTAAAAGAAATTAGTTAATTTCCCAACTTTCAGCAATTGTCTTAGATGTCATAATTGAAAGTTTGATTTCTCTGCAGTTAAATCATATCTTTTTTCTCATTAATCTAATATTTTCTCCCCCCACAGGACTTGAATTTAAAATCATTGGTGTATGAAGCATATCAAAAAGGAAACCAAGAGTTGCTGTATGTAGTTCCATTCACAGCAAAAGTTCTAGAGTCATGTGCTAAAAGCAGTGTAAGTTTCGTTTTCTTCTTCTGGTTATTAAACAAGTCTGGTTATTGAAAGGAGGGGAATGGGATATTAGTACAGATAAATTGATCAATGCATTTTTGATGTTAAGCTTTGATGTTATTTTTCAACCACAAAACAAGTTAACATTTGTCTTTTGCTCCCCCTTTTTAAATTTCATTCATTTTTTCTATTTTGGTCCCATTCTTCCTTTTAATGGCTGGATCCCAGTTCAGAGGTTAATAATATTGAGGATTACTTTAGACATTTTTGTGACAATGAAACCTTTAGTAGATACAACTTTAAAGTGCCTAGAGCTCTTTAGAGGAAAGGTGCTCTATAAATTCATTTGTTATTATCATTATTCTAAATATATCGGGTTGTTTGTCAACATTCAGGTGTTTTGCAAGCCTAACCCTTGGACCATGGCTATCATGAATGTGCTGGCAGAGCTTCACCAGGAGAACGATCTCAAACTCAATCTCAAATTTGAAATTGAAGTTTTATGTAAGACGCTCACAGTGGACATCAAATCGGAACTGAAACCCACCAAGTACCTCTGTGACACCAGCCGCTTGTCGACGCTAGAACATCAACTCTCGCCTGTCAAACTTCCAATGGTTGAGGACCTGGTTGTGTCGAGTGCACCTTCCAACCCTCCAGCCGGCCTTCCTATGCCACAGATTGCAGGCATGCCTCCACCCATGCCCCACAATATGGCAGGAATCCCGCCTCTCCCACCCCCTCCACCGTCTGCCAACAATATGGCCATCCCTCCGCCAGCCACTACCAAGCAGCCAGCTGTGGCTCCGACTGTTTCGGCTCCGTCTGTAGGTGGAGCCACCCCTAACCCCGTCCCCATGCCTAACGCCGCTATGGCTCCAGAGCAGCCACGCTTTGGCATTCATGACATCAACACGAGCTCTCTGGCCAATTTCCTGCAGCAGAACATCATCATCAACAAACAGGTAATGCTACACAGCTGCGTTGATTTACTTACACATTGGTCATTTTCTCCCCACACTGGAGTATAGAGGTCGCTAACCAAAGCTCGCCCACCGGTTTTGGTCCTGGGCCATGCTCTGCCATGTTTTTTTTTTGTTGAAAGATTGACAAAGAGAAAGAGTTGGTCATTAGTGCGGGTGGATGGTGGGCGCTATTTCTGTTTCTTCTTTTTGGCTTCACCTGCTATCTTACCTACTCTACTCTTTCCAGCACGCTTTCCGGTGTCCACTTAATCAAGCATACACACACTGCGATTTTGTATCTGTTAGCTCAATGTTGGTCCTCCTGTTGTGCCAAAGAACTATTGTGGTCATTCCCTACGTTTGTTGGTGCCTGACTACAGGCTCACCTGCTATCTACAGGTCTTAGTACTCGGGTCTTCCTGGACCTAAATGCATTATATGGGTGCTAGCCATCATCTTCTTGCCTTAGTATTTATAAAATGTGGGGATTTTTTCCCCTGTGTTAATCATCTCTTTTTAACTTTCTAAAGACATTTTTTCCCCTTGTAAATCATTCCTCAGAGCAACTTTAGCAGTTGAAAGCTCCCTCTATAAACAAACACAGAAGACCATTTGTGTTGTGTATTATTTGAGCTGTTAAAATAATTTGTTGTAGGAGAGCATGAAAAAATAATAATTTTGATATACCTTCACTTAATAAATTTCTCTCTCAAATCTAGGTGGTCTACATACAGAACAATGTTGCACTGTGCAACAGTGTGGTCAGCGCTATAGAGCAAACTCTTCAAGATTTCATCATCCCCATTTCGGAACGGGTTATCAAGGTGGCTGTGACTACGTGTGAGCAGATAATCAAAAAGGTGAGAGTGCACAAACAGCAGGGTCATAGATTGGTTCTTGAACCCTTTCACAGCCAGGTCTAATTCTAACCCAACTGAAATATGCAACATCTTGAAAAATGTATGTGTTCTTATACCAGATAAATCAGATTTCAGTGAACTGACATATGCCTAAAGCCTGAAATTCATGCTTTTGGCATATATGTCAGTTCACTGGAATCTGATTTACCTGGTATAAGAACAGGCCAATCTTGAAGGTTTTTGTGTTGTTAGCAGTAGAAGGGTTAAAGATTGAATGAAGGGAGTGACTGTAAAAGGAAAGAGAAAGACTTGTATCCTAAGTTTTTCATTGCAAGGCAATTTAATGTCAGGCTTCGATACTTCCTGTAGTCCTTTAGTACGTTTTAAGATGCACACGTTTTTAGTATTTGTGGGTGAATAACAATATTGCACTTGAATAATGAGATTTTTTTTGTGAAGGCGATACGTGTTTTGTTTAGACTACTTGTTGAGAGGTTTTTTAAAAAGTATTTATGGTTTTTTGTTGTTGCTTACAGGACTTTGCTCTGGACTCGGATGAGATTCGTATGCGCAATGCATCTCAGGCTATGAGTCGTAATGTTTGTGCTGGCCTTGCACTCATCAACTCTAGAGAGCCAATGTTGCAGCAGCTCAAGCAAAATATCAACAGTGCTTTAGTTATGCACATGAGAGGAGTAAGTTGCACAGCTACCTTTCCCTCCTTCCCCCTCCTCACTTTTTTTAAAGCCTATTTCAATCATCTGTTGCATGCATTAGTTTAAAGTAAAAACGTTATGAAATGGTAGCTTTTGTTTCAAAATCATCAACTGCTTGTATCAAAGGATTAATTTCACTAGTTTGTCAGAAACAATCTCCCAAGACAATGACACCCTTTGTCTTTTGTCTTTGTAAGGAATGCCAAAAAAGCCACAAATAAATTAAATCCTATCAATGGTGTTCTCCTTTAAGAAAAACAAGAAAAACATCTTTAAGTTTATTAAAAAAAAGAGAGAAAAAAACCCCCAAACATTTAGATTTTTTGTGTGGAAAACTTAAGTATATTATTATCTTATAAGGAAAACCATCCATGCATTTTCCTTTAGATGAGATGTTTTGATTTTGCCTCTATATTGATTCCAGCAACAAACTCCTGCTCAGATGAAGAGTGTGGAGGAGACGGCTCAAATACTGTCCAATGACAACGTGGAGATCTGCGCCAACTACATACAAAAAGTGGCCATGGAGCGTGTGGGGGCTGAGATGGATAAAAAGCTGACTACTGTAAGTGGACTTGATTGATGAGAAAAGCTAGTAGATATCTTTGTGTCACCAATTCTCTGCACTGCTTAGATTAACCCTTTCACAGCGAGGTCTGATTCAGACCCAACTGAAATATGCAAACTCTTGAAAATGTATGTGTTCTTATACCAGGCTTTTGGCATGTCAGTTCACTGAAATCTGATTTATCTGGTATTGAAATAGGCAACCCTAGAAGATTTTTTGTGTCATTAGCATTGAAAGGGTCAAGGGAAAGGAAGTGAGTGAATGCTAGAAAATGCATCAGGACAATTCAGATAGATTGGTAAACATGGTTCATTGTCTTTGTGATTAGCTTTGGTATTTTACAAGATTGGTTTTTGTTTGTTTTTTTCAACCAGGAATTTGAAGTCCGCAAGAAAGCTCGCCAGGAAGGTCGGCGCCACTGCGACCCTCAGGTTCTCAACTACCAACTGGAAAGGATGCCAGAGCAGATCAGGCTTATGGTGGGTGTGGGTGCTTTATTGTGTCTGGGTCTACCACACTTGATGAGTATCCTCTCATCTCAATGGGTTTTTTGTGTGGAATGGGATCTCTGACATATCCATTTTAATTAGATCTAGAGATAGAGAGGGGGAGGGGGGCGGCGAAGGGACGATTGGTAATATGTTTCTATACACGTACCAACAGTAAATATTCTCATATATGTTGAATATCAGATGAAAAGAATGCAAGTTTAGAGAAATTGTGCAAGGCATTTCAGGTAATGGGCTTTGTTTTTGAGGCAAAACAGTCACAAGTTTATTTATTAGTTTGGATTACATTTTATTCATTAGGTACCAAATAATAATTTTTTTTATCCTTTTGTTCTTGCTAACAGTGCTTATTTTTTGTTGATACTTTTCTAATCTTAATTAATTTTTAGTAGAAAAGGTCTTTAAAAAATAATAATATTGCCCTGCCCTTCCCCTTAACCCTGTCCATGTTACAACGTCCGACCTTTTTATTGTGTAGGTTGGCTCAGTGTCCATGTCCCAGATGGCGGTTTATGACGAATTTGCCAGGAACATTCCTGGATTGAAGCCCATCACAGAGCTGGTTCTGCCTTCCACGTCTCATGCTCCAGGCTCCAAGGTAACCAACTAGTGCCTGCATGGAGTGGAGATGTGGGTGTGAGGGATCACACCAACCCTGCACCTCTTCTCTGTCACAGTCTATTGCATTGCCAGTCTAGTTCTAGTTTGTGTTGGAAACTGAGCTGTGATATATTAAGTCCTATAACAAATATTTATTTTAAAAAAAGAATTATGCCTTGTTTTCCTTTTCTCTCTTTTAAAAAGATTTGAAAAAAGAAAATATTGTGGTAACTTCAGAGTGACAATATTTGTTTTTCTGTTATTGTATGAGTTAGAAACAACGTTTTTTTCTATCTGGAAACACTGCCCGTTGGAAGGAACTTTTGAGTAGATCAAGTCTGTGGAAGTACTGTTGGTGTTATTGTTATTATAATTATTGTGATTGTGATGCTGCACAGGTGCCCGGTCAGGAAGAGCTGACCATGATGTACGACAAGATGCTGCAGGAGATGGAGGGTCATATCCACCTGATGACCAACCCCAACATGTTTGTCACACAGCTCCAGCAGCTCATGCAGTACGTGACCCGGGCACGCACCTCCCACGACAAGACCTCCGTCTCACAGCTCTTTCAGAAGGTGAGATGTGTGGGATTTTTGTGGAGTGTATGTTTGTTTGGGAGAGAAAAGATGGAAAATGATATTAAGATAAGTGTAAAAAGAGAGTTGATTGCTAGGCCAGTGGTTATCAAAGGTGAAACAAAGGGAGTGACTAACAGGCCAGTATAGTAGGACAAAGACAAAGCAAGACAAAACAAAATCAGGACAAACAAGACTAAACAAAATAACAGAATAAACAAACAAAACTTAGCTTCCTATCTTAAGATAAGATAACTTTATTGATCCCTCAAAGGGGAATTTATTTTACAATGTTACATACAGACATGGGAATGCGCCCTAAGACTAAGACAGGAAACAATAAAATGAATAGGCAAAAATTTATAATAAACATAAATGGCACCCATATCAAGACCGCTTCGTAACCGGTCAAGGGCCTCATGATATCTGCGGGGTTAATATCATCATTGTACCAGCTGTCCTGCCAGGCACTGAGCATTTTGGGTAAAGTATTAAGTTTGCTTGGTGTCAGCATAATGTGACTGGTTGAGATATTCGATGAGGCTTCTACTTCTCTATTATGTGTGGCAGCTCATTGACTTGTCTTGAGAGCTTGTCTTTAGTACAATCTATATTGTGTTAAAAAATGGCGACAACCAAACAGCTAGCGGCTGTATTAGAATGTATCTGTGATATGGGCAGTGTTTGTGTATGCATGTTTTGGGGAAGAGATTTTTGTACTGGTATGGTCATTTTGGCCCCAGTCAAAGCAAGTTTGAAAGTGAAACCTGACATCGTAAAGTCGTGTTATGATAAAACCTATAAGACATTATCTTCTCTACTGTTTGTATTCTGCAGGTTGTGGAAGGTTTGTTTGAGCAGCACGCCATGACAGGCATCACAGATAGTGAGACGTTGCTCCGATTCCGCGAGTGTCACATGCTGGTCCTCAAGGCTTTCGCCAACCACCAAGCTTTCAGCCTCAGCTGGGTTTGCAAGGAAGTCACCAAGTAAGACAACACAAATGTTTGTTGTTTCAGTTTTTAAATGATATCTGGCCTACGTGAGTTAAGGCTGTTTGTATGATCTGGTTCCAAACATCCGTATCCAATCATGGACCTTTTCTCTCTCTTCTCTCTTTAAAAAAAAAGTTTTTTATAACTATCATGCTGCTCCAACTTTGTCTTGTTTAAAAAAAAAGGAGTTATGTCATTGTTTCTTGTTTTCTTCTCTTGTTCAGCTTCTTGATGCAATGCAGGGAGGAGAATCGCTACAATTTGGATGTGGTTGAATTGTTTATTCGAAGCGGCTTTGTCATCTTGCCCCAGTATGACTTGTACCTGGCCTCCCTCATGGAGAACGGCTTGAATCAGGCTGGAGTCTCTTTCGCCACCCAGCTCATTCAGCGTCTCTGTGTGGAGGATAAAGCTCAAGCAAACCAGCAACAGTTTTCCGAGGTTGGTGAAATGTTTTACATAAAATGTTCTCTCTTAACAATACATTGCAGTAACAGCTTACATTTATTAAACAGGTGAAAAACAATTTTTTTTGTACAAGATAACTATTAAAGTGGTCCTGTTGAGGGTGTCATGTGATTTTGTTAGTCTTTGAAACTACAAATACCCAAGATGCCCTTTTAGGTGTCTCTTTGTGCATCACTTTGGCATTTCTGTTTTTTCGTGTGTGCATTATTTTAGGATCACTGTGTAAAGACATGGCCTGTTCCTTGCTTACACATTGAGTTATCATCAGGGACATTATTTCTGCGTACGGTAATCCAAACCAGCCATGACTCATTCTATATGAACCTCTTTTTTAATGTTTCTTCTCTCCAATACAGACTGACTTTTTTAACTGTATTGAGGCCCTCAACATGATCAACTCTCGCTCACGTCAGTCGCAGCCTGACAGCCTGCCGGCTCTGATTGAGTCGCTGAGGTCGTCCGGAGACTCCAACAACCTGATGGACCGTGTGCCTGGCAACGTGACCTCCATGATGCAGACGGGCATCACGCAGGCCCGGGAGTTTGACGACCCGTCGGGCCTGCATGAGAAGTCTGAATACTTGCTGAAGGAGTGGGTAACCATGTACCACTCGCCCTCTGCAGGCCGAGACAGCTTTAAGGCATTCAACAGCTTTGTCAGCATGGTACTACAATTTTTTCAGCTTCCCTTTTTTAACATTACATCGTTTTTTAGTTTTTGGTTTCCGCCCTAGCTGTGTCAAACAGCGTCTCTCAACACAACTCTATGTCTGGCTACAAATGGAGCAATGGGACATGCAATATGTCCTTGCTGCTAAACAGAACTGATCTTGCTCCTTCCACACATTTTCTTTTGGCCCTGTGTGAGCTTCTCTTTTTTTTGTTGAATAAAATGTGATATGAATTTTTAAACTCCACACCATTTAGTTTATCTGTTGAGCGAAGAAATAATTCATAATTGTATCACTTTAATTTTATTCATAACAATTTAAGTTTTGTTTGATAGCCAAGTGAAGGATTTTTATTTAACTCCCATCTTAAAAAAGACTTTTTACATCCTTTTAGATATATTTATCATAGTAATAATGTAGGTCAAGGAGATTTACACTGGGCCATAGTCTTGTGAAACACATGCTCTAGGCCCTTAGTCATAAGGAAATATGTTGTATTTATCATTTTCACATATTTGGTTAGAATAGACTTGACTGTGTCTCTACCATCCGTACATTTCTGATCAATAAACAAAATTCCTACATTTACTTCCAATTTGAGTTTCTTCCACAGATGCACACTCAAGGTATTTTGAAGACGGACGACCTCATCGCCCGGTTCTTCCGCCTCTGTACGGAGATGTGTGTGGATTTGTGCTACCGGGCACTGAGTGAGCCAGGCCAGTCGACCACCATGATTCGTGCCAGATGTTTCCACACCCTAGATGCCTTTGTCCGCCTGATTGCCTTGCTGGTCAAGCACTCGGGAGACAGCAACAACACTGTCACCAAGATTAACCTGCTCAACAAGGTGACAAGCTACACGTGTTGGTTTAGGCCTGGTTAATTTGCTCACCACTGGTGAACTTCCTGAACTTGAATAATTCTTGATAATTCGATGATTAATTTGAAGAAACATGTATGCATGTCATAAGAAAAGCTACTATTATTCACGAACACTGGACCCCCTTGTTTTCCTCAATTATCATTTTGAACTGAATTGTTTTTTGTTTGTGTGTAATTTCAACACCAATGCCCTAAATCTTATTTTAACACTAGAATATTTTTTTTCCGACAGGTGCTTGGAATTCTGGCAGGGGTTTTGTTGCAGGACCACGAGGTGCGCTATGCAGAGTTCCAACAGTTGCCCTATCACCGCATTTTCATCATGTTGTTCATTGAACTGAATGCACCTGAGCCGATCCTGGAAACCATCAACTTTCAAGTCCTGACAGCTTTCTGGTATGTCTCCTATTACCCTCACCCTTCCTCATTGAATTTATGAGTAAACTCAACGTCATTCCTTTGAATCGTGAGAAAAATTGATTGATGTCCTCTTCTTTTTCCTCTGCTATTTTCACAATTCAAACTCATTATTATGTGTACTTCAAAATATCAAATATAGAATTTAATGATTGAAGTATAAATTCACAGAAGTGTGCGACTATAATTTGATAAATTGGCATGGAGATACAGTGGAACCCCTGGATAACGACATTGCCCAGGACCAGAAAATTATGTCCTTATCCAGGGATGTTATTATTCAGGGGTTTTCAATGGTTGCTATTAATAGATAACCAAAAACATCGGGACCGGAGGTCAAGAGCTCATATCCAGGGCGTCCACTGTATTATCAATATTTTTGTACTTTTTAAAATATTATTCTATGTCCTTTTGCAGCCACGTGTTCCACATCCTACGTCCCTCCAAGGCTCCCGGGTTTGCCTACGCCTGGCTGGAGCTGATCTCACACCGGGTGTTCATTGGACGACTGCTGGCTCTTACTCCGCATCAGAAGGTACACAGCCTATACCTCACCGATATTTCTCTCTCTTTCTCTCTATTTCTCTCTCTCTCTCTCTCTGTTTCTCTCAATATCTCTCTCTCTATATATTTCTCTTTGTTTCCCTCTATAACTCTCTATGTTTCTCTCTCTCTCTCTCTCTCTCTCTCTCTATTTCTCTCTCTTTCTTTCCCTCTGTTTCTCTCTTTTTTTAAATTTCTTCCTACCTTACATTATACATATGCATATTCATAGTTAATAGATTTAAAGGCAATTATACTGGGAATATTTTATTTTACCGTGGCAGATTGATTTTCTCTTTAAACAATTTCAGATTGTAATATACTTCTTACAGTTTATTAAGGAAAAAACTAGTCTAATTAGTCTTAAATTTCTTATCCATCGAAAAATATTTTTTAAAATTCCTTATTAAACACAAGATCAGATTGAATGGTCTCTGTTTTAAATGAATGTATTTGTTTTATTATGTTAACATCTCAACACGGGAAATCGAAATGCTGTAAAAGAAGCCAATGTTTTTCAACTCTTAAGCATTATCATTCTTTCCAATTTTTGAATGGCTTTTTGTTCTCTTTGTGTTGCTAGGGTTGGGGATTCTATGCTCAGCTCCTGGTGGATTTGTTCAAGGTCCTTGCTCCATTCTTGCGCAATGCTGACATGACAAAACCTATGCATCTGTTGTACAAGGTGAGTCTTAGCAGGATGTGGCTAAAAACTGTCATAGGGAATTTTGTGCTCTCTGAATTATTGTGTTTATTTAAGTTTCCCTCTCTATTCATCTCTCATTTATTGATATTTATTTTGAGAATTTTTGGCTTTCACTTTAACTCATCCTTCATGTGTTCAAATTGACTAAAGCACCATTGGCTTATCTGAAGTCTCCACTATAGACAGATAGGGATGAAAACAATCAAAGTGTTTTATTACTTATGAAATAAAATACACAATTAAGTTTGATTCTACCCGGGATCATTTATCTTGTCTTGCTAGTCATAAATCAACCTTACTTTATACCCTGGATGTTTGATTGTAACATGTATTTCTCTTCCACGCCTCCCTGCCGTGGCTGTTTAGGGAACACTGAGGGTCCTTCTAGTCTTGTTGCACGACTTCCCAGAGTTCCTGTGCGACTACCATTATGCCTTCTGTGACGTCATACCCCCCAATGCCATCCAGATGCGCAACTTAATCCTCAGCGCTTTCCCCCGCAACGTGCGCCCCCCGGACCCTCTGACCAACAACCTGGTCATGGAGGCAGTGCCTGACATCAACAAGGCCCCCAGGATCCTGACCAACGTGGTGCACCTCATCCAGCCCGCCTCCTTCAAGAAGGACCTGGACTCTTACCTCAAGACCAGGGCTCCTATCACTTTCCTATCAGAACTACAGAGTAATCTGCAGGTACATTCTTTGTCTGGATTTCATTTTAACGGCCTTGGATACAAACCCCTCAACAATTAAGATTCCCCATTCAGAATTTATGCAAATTTTTTTTAAATTTCCCAACGCATGTTTTTTCTATGCATAAATAAAGTATCTCTTCTATCCATGGACTGAAACTAAAACCACCACCTTACTTTTAAAAAAGTAATTTGTAAAGTCATAATGCTTTCTCACTGAAGAAAAATGCCTATAACAAACGCAGCTGACAGTTTTAAGTTTGCGTGAACTTTCAGGCCAAGAATGCCAGTCCTGGTGCCAACTATGACATCATGCTGATCAACGCCTTGGTCCTGTACGTGGGCACCCAGGCCATCCCTCTCCTGCAGAACAGGGGCATCAGCATGAGCACCATCGCTCCTTCATCTCACATGGACATTTTCCAGAATCTTGCTGTCAACCTGGACACGGAAGGTAGGGATATTTAGATGTAGGATTCGATACAGGCTTGAGACCCGTAGGATGAAGAAGATGGGGATGGATTGGTCATGAAGAAGTCTGGCACTTTTGAGGAATGTAGGGAAAGAAGCATTTGATTGGAACCTAGAGGGGAAGACAGCTATGGGAAGCCTGCCAAGTACATTGAAGAGGATGGTTGAAAAGTGCATACAAAGATTTATTGATTAGGACATGGATGGTATTCAGAGATACTGTGGTATTCAGAGATACTGGCATTGATTCTTCTGTGGCCTGTACCCTGGTCCTTGGTGGAAAAGGCTTTGACCATGACCTATTCATCCACAAAGGACCTTTGCAATAAGGAATAGGTTGAAGGTTGGGCCTTTGGGTTTGGAATCAGAGCTCTGCAAAGACATGAATTAAATGTTAGACAATGTTTATCCTACCACTGATTTCTACACTAAACATTCTTACTCGTGAAATTGAAATAAATTTTGCATTTTGAAATTTACTTTTTTTTCTTTAAGACTTTGTTGTGAATCCCAGGTCTGGTGTTGCCATATTTCAGTGATGTTAAAAGTATTGTTTCTCTCTGACCTTGAAAACAAATCAATAACACAAAGTATCCTTAGAAAGTGATCTCTTCCCTTTGTTGTTAATATATTTTATAAATCACTTATGTATTTTACCTCACTGTTCAATCTCCACCACCACCACCACCACCAGGTCGCTACCTGTTCCTCACAGCCATCGCTAACCAGTTGCGCTATCCAAATAGCCACACGCATTACTTCAGCTGCACTCTGCTCTACCTGTTCAGACAGGCAAACAACGAAGCCATTCAGGAGCAGATCACAAGGTAAGGAATAATGGCTCCAGCATCAAGTGTTGCTAAGCATATGCAGGAACTTGCAATGAAGAATACGAAACAGCATGCCTAGAATGAATGAATAGTTATTCTTATCTTTATAAGGCATGAAGAGTCTATATTGTAGACAACAGATTATTGAAGTGGACTTTAAAAATATTAATTTAACCAACCCTAGAAGTGTCATGGGCCGATTGAATGAGCTCTAGAATCACCCCTGTGGTTCCAGGGCCAAACAATTTGAACGACTTTTAGTTGCTGGTTTGAATAGGTCAAAGGATTTGAATTGCCGTGTCATTTGTAACTGTCTTCCAGAAATGAATTAAATTAAAAATGAGAACGTTTTATACCCCTTCAGTAACGATATGGTGGTATGAGATTTGGGCCAGAAATACGGGATGTAAGGACATTTGTATGAAACAAGATAAATCACGCAAGGGTAGATTTACACCACTGACTCCTCTGGGCTGAAATTTGTCTGAATATCTTCTTCAAGAAAAAATAATTAAATAGATTCTCATGAGCTTGCACCTGAAAATGTGAATTACATCTTGTGATAATGATAATATTTCAGAGTTCTATTGGAGCGGCTGGTTGTGAATCGTCCATATCCGTGGGGTCTCCTGTTGACCTTTGGGGAGCTGGTGAAGAACCCCACCTTCAAGTTCTGGGATCATGAGTTTGTGCACTGTGCCCCTGAAATGGAGAAGTATGTGAAATAAAATATGGATGCCTGTCTGAATTAATTTCCTTACTACTACGACATGGCTTACTAGTTTTTGGGGAAACTTAATAGTCAAGTTGTTCTTTTCACATCTGAAAGGGATCAGCTACTGTAAAACTAAAAGACAAGCTTTAAATTATTAGAAGGGGTTAAGCTGTAATAATAGAATGGTGTGGATGAGACTAATACGTAGAATCTGTGAACGTAGAGAAAAATGGAGATGGAAACGGGTTGAAAAAGAGGCGAGACTAAAGATTTGACATCTACTAAGATTACAGGGTGAACATTATTTTTGTATAGTTTCAATTCTATATACATGATGTTTCTCATAACTTTTCTTCATTTTGAATTTTTTCCTCAAACCTCTAGATTGTTTGGAAATGTGAGTCGTCATCGCTACCAGAGCCAAAAGAAACAGACCCCAGGTGTTCTGAGAGAGGAGGGCTCCTTGGAGCAATAATGGATGAGAGCTAGGGTGACTGGATGCCTCGCCACTGACTGACAGAACAAGTCGCATTCCATCTGCAGCTGATTTTATCTGAACTGATCAAGACTGGGAGTCTGGTGGGAGGGGAGACAATTGTAGAACTTTATCAACGATTAACAAAGAGGCTCAATACAATTTATTCACTGAGAAAGAAAGAAAAAGGACAGAATGTTGGAGGAAAGTATTCCATAATAACTCATGGGAGTTAGAAATTTTGTGAGGTCAAATGTTTTCTCGTCCTCGCTAGTCATTCTATTTTGTGTTCAGGTGTGAGAGAAAAATTATCACAAATCTCGTAATTTTTAGATGTTTTAAAAAGGTTTTTTTTTTTTTAAATATCCTTTTTGGGGCTGAATTTGAAATGAATGACTTGTTCAGATAGGAACCTTGTGACATTGCCATATGGTTTGGTGAACTCCCCCTACTCTGATTCTCCATAAACCTTGTGACGTTTGTGGAATTTGTGAGCAAGTTGACATGGACACAGAAATTAAATATGCTTTATTGTACTATAAGAGGTGTTTCAAACTTAAGGAGAGAGTGATGTAAATAGTGTGGTGCATCAGGTAAAGGGCTTGGACAGCCTCCTAATTTGCTTTCAATTCGTCGTCTTTGTGTTTTGTCAGTGAATGACTGTGCAGGGCTCTGCCTTCCTTGACTAGTCTCAGATTTTTGTGGAGAGTGGAGTGTGGGTTCGGTCGTGACAGGTTGCCGTGCTACTGAAGTCTTTCTCTCTCATCACATTTTATTTCCTCATTTTCAGAGCTGTTTGGTTTTGATTTTTAAATATGTGCTGTGTATGTGTTTGGTCATTGGTCAGGCCAAAAACGAGGACTCTGAGGGATATGGTATGATGATATCGTACGTATGCTGAGGGATATGGTATGATGATATCGTACGTATGCTGAGGGATATGGTATGATGATATCGTACGTATGCTGAGGGAT
>JAUEKZ010005115.1:0-19174 GCA_031471865.1 Melibe leonina | reverse complement strand
ACGACAACAAGCTCTCTCTTTTGCGTGGTTCATGAAGCTCAAACCAATCTTGACAATTTCGTATGTCGAAGCATGAGGAATGGTTAAATATTCTCTAGACACCTTCTTCGATGAAGTCAGTGATGCTGCCTGTGAGTAGAGTAAGCCTTTTAATTTTGTTCATCGGCCGCGTCAAAACCAGATATATTATGTTTATGGATGATCATTTGTTTTACAGTTACCTTATAGGAAGATATACATTAGACTATCAGGATAGTTTAGTTTTCTATTTATCTAGACTAAACTATCATGAGACATTGAGAATGTTTGTTATAGATAGATCACTGACGGATAATTGTACTAATTTATGGTTTAAGTCGTGTATTTCAGTCAACATTTGTGTGTGTGTGTGTGTGTGTGTGTGCGTGTGTGTGTGTGTGTGTGTGTATGTGTGTGTGTGTATGTGTATGTGTGTGTGTGACTGGAATATCAACAGAGATTACAAATATAGGACTGTTCCTACTTGGTTTGTAAAATCATTTTGATTTCTTTGATTGTGTAAAGCGCTCTGATCACCTTAGGCCGGTACCGCACTAGATTTTTAGTTGATCAATTGAAAAGTTGAAATCGCGTTGTCGAGTTGAGACACACTTAGTCTTACCTCACCATAACTAAACAGTTGGTTAATATTTTTTTTCAGCTGCGTCGTTTCGGTCATTGCAAACATGGATATGACAAAGGTTGCTAAGCCAGGCCGGACATTATGAGTATGAGCATCATTATCATCTCCATTTGCTTCGTTTAGGCTTGTTATCATGAACCTTTTTATGTGACGGACATGTGTTCGAACACAGCATGAGTTTTGAAATTGAAGTTCAGAATATATGTCATTTGTCGATGTTACTTACAAATAAATTCGATAACGACATATCTATATGATTATCCAGAATTATTTGTTTAAACATTTATTCGAATGATAGAGCGCGATACTGGGAGAAATGAGCGATACATGTTAACGATAACATATGAAAGAGTGTGTGTGTGTGTGTGTGTGTGAGAGAGAGAGAGAGAGAGAGAGAGAGATAAAAGAGAGCGAGAGAAAGAGAGAGAGAGAGGGGGTGAGGGAGAGAAGAATACAGATACAGATAAAGACAAAAGGGGTTGGGGTATGTAATTTATTCAAATTTACTCACTTTTAGGCCTTCTAGTTTCTTCTGACAAATCTTCCGTCAATAATTAGAATTCCATAAACTTCATTCCACTTCTTTTCTTTTCAGTCTCGATTGGAATATTCTTTTAACTGATTCAGACCCACGGGGTTTTACAAAGATTCCTACACACCCTCAAACAGGCCCGTTTTGATAATGGGGTGGTTGTATGAAATCATAAATTGTGACCTTATTATAAATGTTTAACCCATAATGTTGCATACCATTGATTTTTTTTTTATTGATTAAAGAAAGTGGTTATGTTATTTATTTGTATGTTTGTGTTTTAAAAACTGAATACTGTGTTTGTGAACGCAAAGAAAACAAATCTGGCTGAAACTTCAGTTTTTCGTACAAGGAGCACTTTGTAGATTTCATGTGTAGTCACCCGTGTCAACTCAACTATCTCTCTATCTAGCAGTAGGCTCCTCTATTTCTCACTGGCACAAAACCGTTGACCGACAGTTGAGTTGGAGCGAGTTTGTTCCTTGGCACAAACTTTCACCACTAAAAAATCGAGTCGGCTTCTTATTTTCATTGGTTACATTCAATCCTTTCAATTCAACTGTTTATAGGGTCAAAGCAAGTGCTACAGAAATATCTTGGCTGTAACTTTTCTATGCTATACCCGTCCCTCTGTTTTACCCGAGCTCCCTCCCTTTTTCAATATATCTATCTATATATCTATCTAAAGATCTATCGATCTATCTAACCTACATGTCCGTCAATATCATCTCTGCTACAAGCTATCCTACAAGCTGGACCTATATCCAAAATCTCCCTCTTCTTAAAAAGGTGTATCTAGCTGCTTCATTGAAACCGGAATAAAATTGTTTTGATGGTGACCAAAATAATTGTTTGATTATTATCGTACTTATGATATTGTGAAAATCGATTAATGGTCCTTTAAACTTCATTATTCTTTTTCTCACCTATCACTTTGCAATATGTGTTTGTCTCTGCATAATTTATAGAATGTTAATGTTTTCAATATCACAGACGAAGTTCCTATCTATCGTTTTCAAGTGAAATTTTAATCGTAGTTGATCATCCGGGCTCGAGTCCGACATAAATTTATTTAGGACTTTAGACAAGTAATCTTAGTCTCTAGAGAAGACGTAGCGAGCTCAAGTGAAGTCCATAATGTCCTAAAGAATGGTCAAGGTAACCCATCGGAATGCCGGACGGTGTTTCTTGAATGAATGAAAAAAACAACAAACAACTTTGGTCCTGCGATGCCGCACTGTGATATAATTATCTCTATACATAGACGAGGTAGATCTGTATCGCTAATTATCTAAGAGGTAAGCCAAATGATCTTCTCAAATTCATGTGATGAATGAAGTTGGGTCTAAGGTCTAGATAGCTTTCTAAACAGGCTTAGCCCTCTTTGCTTTGGAAGCAACATAGACTGATAAGTTATTGTATTTTTTGCTGTCTTGGTGAACTGCTGTTGTTACATGTAGACATATGATTTTCACTGCACTCAAGACTAAAATTGTATTTGCACCTCGGGTGCATATATTTCATATAACCACTCCCATTATTTACGTAGTGGCAAGCAGGAAAATCCACTAGTTTCAATTAGGAAACAGTTCGGTGAAAGAGTCACGTGGTCAAGTCTTCAAGCAAACAAACAATCACCGAGCAATATGGTTCTCTGACAGGGATTTGCTGTGGAATGTGATGGCTTGCAGAGGAATGTCGACAGCAAACTGTTCTCTATCAGCGAACAGTTTGCTTCCAGCAAAATTAATATAATTATCTGGTCTTGGGCGATGTCGTTTTCCAGGGGTTCCACTGTATTTGATAGGATTTTCATTTTCTTCTTATTCTTGTTCCTCCACTATAGTGTAGAGTCAGTGTAGTTTTAGGTTCTAGTAATTAATATTTGAGCCACCTTTTTTTTTATTACTTGACTGATTTAAATTATGAGACGGTTTTCCTACATTGTAGCTTGTTTGCTTAATTAGAGTTTTGGGGCGCTTTAATAGTTTTGTGGGCAACAATATTTTCAAAGGAGTCTCATACTGACACAATCAGCGCTGCCATTTTTTCTTTGTCAGTCAGCCAAGTGAAAGAGGCGGATTGAAATAATGCAAAATACACATGCCGGGGCTTTTTGCCCTATTTTCAGACTTTCACACGGCACATAAACGAATAAAGCAATTTTCATCAAATTTTGAAAAAATAAAACCTCAACTAATGATCTTTTCAATATAAAAATTCGTTTTCAATTATCTTTGAACCTTTTTGTGCTGTGACCTCAAAATTTGATAAAAATATTACTTTTGCAAAAAAATGTTCACCCAATTCATACAACACCAAGCCAATAACACTAAAAGATGATATCAAATTCAACAAAACTTTATTTTAAAACCAACGGGAACTCGTGTTACTTTGCTTACATGAAAATAGAAACGCTTTGAATAACGTTAACACAACAGAAGCAATGATAACGTCAGACAAGAAGTTCAAATCTTGTAACAAATTTTTCCACACTAGACGTGTATTTTATTATTTCTTGGTAATTAAAACATGAATGGAAGTGAAGGAAGAGAAATGATTGATGCAGCATGCAGCTTTTGCAAGATAATAAAGTGTTGTTATGGAAGCCCTATGTAATGCACCCTCAGGGAATAATTAGTGATCACGCATAAAACTGGCATGAAGCGTCTCAAGTGAGCTAAGCAGAATATTTCTCTTGTCTGCCTCACTAGATACTTCCCTGTTAAAGAACACGTTTGTTTATTATTTATTTATAGTGATATGTAGATAGGTAAGAAATTTTGTTTTGGAACTTTTTTGGAACTGAAAGTAGGAAAAAACATGCACTCGAACATTGTTGATATATATACATGTAGAATTAGATCACGGATATAGATATTATCATATTTTCTGTAAAGATTTCTAAGCGATTTTCAGAAATAGTTTTGATATCCCCAAACTTTCAGGTCACTTATGTCAACACTAGAGCTGCCAGGTGAATCTTTGCGGAGAAGATCTCCCTGTGATGATTCTGATGTGGTTGACAGAGATGGAACCCTCAAAGCTAACCAATCACCCTACAATTTTAGCTCTTCAGGTTGGATTGTTGATTAATTAAAAGATGTTTTGCACTTTCTCATTTTTGTGTTTATCATGTTATTGCCTATCTAAAGTTTGGTTGAGGAAATGATAAGGATCTTTATTTTACAATGCTGCTTTTTTATTAGGTCACTGGTTTGATAAAGAAGGCTAGAATTCCCAAATTTTATTCTTATTTTAAATAAATTTATCATACCATGCACAAACCCATTGTTGGATGTGACTAACAAAATTGCTGTCCAAATACTCTAAAACAAAAACCTTCTTCCCCACCCTCAGCAAGGATCATAAGTATAAATTAAAGAAATGCAAATTGGCCATTATCACACTACATCCATTACTTAAAAATATCCTCTTCTCTCTTACCCCTATCTGTGAAATTTTGATGGCAAATTTTTTTACAATTTAATTTATCAAGCAAGGGTTTAAGCTAAAATAATTTTTTTCCAAATTTAAACAGATCATCAAATGTCTCAGTCACAACACAGTGAGCAAAAGTCTGATGGAAGGTAATCATTAATTCTGTGAAAAATTAATTCCATATTATAAAAACCATTTTAAAATGGAGGATTGAGAAATGAAACAGCAAATATTTTTTTATTATTAATTATGATATAGTGTGAAATGACTACATCTCAATAATAACATGCAATTGAGCTTTCCATGTACATTGCACCAATGAAGGTTTAATAAGTCGGATATTCTTCAGTTAAAGATATATTCTGAATCATTTTCTTTGTTCTTGGAGGGACAGATAAATTTGGGTAACATAGGAATGTGTGAAACTCTAAGAAAAGGATCCACCAGGAAGCTACAAAGAGAAATGCCCGGGTAGTAAAGGTGGGACAGGGGGGGGGGGGGGTATTAAAATTTTGAGCTCATGATGTAAGTGTTACATATAAAAATACATCCTGATGTGCAACAATTACATCTCATTATCAATAGCATGTGATTAAGGGGAGACATAGTGGAGGAGCTACTGTCCCTACCCACACTGTAGTTTGATTTGATCTAGCACTGCCTTGGGTAATCCAACAGGTAGTAAATGAAATTATGATTGTTTTGATTTAAATTCATTCAACAGGATTAAGTTACATTGAATCATGGTAACTGTTGTGTTAAGCTGGGAAACTGTTCATATAACATCTTTTTGTAGTGGTTTTTCATGTCATGTGAAAAGCAGTTATTTTTATTTCCATTTTATACCTTCAATTTTTGTCTTGAATATTTTTTTCCAGTCCTGGTCCCAAAACACCACAGAAAAAAGTCCCTGATCTCACCGTAAGTAGATTTTTTACGTTCATACTTAAACTTGGCTTTCTATTTGAAAGAATTGATATCCTATTTGAGGTAGTGTTCTAACTGAAGTATAACTATTGCAAAAGTCTTCACAAAGCTAATTCCTGGCGTTCATTTCTTTTTAACTATTATAAAGTAGCTTTTTTTTATATTGGATGCAAGCAAATAGAAGAAGAAAAGTGATGTAGATTTGCTTCATTTTGCTTCAGTTCTATTTATATTTTAAATTTTGAACCCTTAAAATTTCAACTCAATACACAAGTTAGCACTTCATTGACAATGATTATTTTATAAAGGGGAGCTCAAAATCCCCAAATCAAAGAATAGAAATTGTGTCACATTAGCAACAGACTTTACTGTACATGTTTGATTGATATATATCAATATCATCCATGTCATGAACTGGAAGCATCAAGTACAATGATTACTTGAAAATACAGATTTGTCCATAAGCTTAGAACATGATTTTATTGCTTCTTTTTGTGTTGCACACAAATAAAAAATGATTTTTGCCATTGTAATATTTGATAACTAAAATGTAGCATTTACAGTTCACAGTGGTGCACATAGAATGGAAAACGATATTTCCTGTAGCGAAACAGTGGGGTTTTTACTTGTATTCATACTCTTAATATGTGTAGTTTTTGTCGAGTTTTCATTTGTTGTTTTATTTTAATACACTAAGGACTTACCTCAGAATGTGAGCAAGTCAAGGACTTTGAGGTTTCATAAACTTTTTAAATCCCCTCCCGTGGAAGAGTATCCAATTGACAGTAAGTATTGTGCTTGTTTTTTATCTAACACTTGTGACCAAGATTTTAAAGGATAAAGGGTTTTCCTTGTTACTACATGATATATTTGGAAGTAAAAAAATATCAAAATGTTATTAGCATTAATATAAAAAAATACTTGGAAAATAGAAGGGTCTTCTTGCTATTCAAGTAAAATTCTCATTTCCGTTTTTTTCATATATTTTTTAAAAACTCTCTATCTTTCTCTTTCTGTCTCTCTCATCTATCTATATATCTATAGCTTATTCTCATATTTTATTTAAAGATTGTGTGCCTCAGCAAACAAAGATTTTATTGAATGCATATCACTGGTTGCAGACACTTTTTGAATCTCTTGAATAATATGTGGATTGGTAGATTGCAGGAATGATTTATGTAAAATCCTCTTTCTCCAGCTTTCTCCTGTGCATTTAAAGGGGATATCCTGTTACAGGGTCAGATGTATGTTTCCCATGATTGGATATGCTTCTATTCAAAGATCAGGGCCAGAGGGAGACTGGTGAGAAAATTTATTGAATAATATGTCATTTGCCTCACTCATGGCTGTCCGTTAGTGATACTTTAGTTCAGCGCGCTGCGCTGGCTGGAAACTACCTGTCAGTCAATGAAACACGGGTCGGCTCGCTGTGAGCTCATAATGAAAAATACTGCAGAAAGTAGTTGAATAAAATTCTTTCTTACAGGCACGGGTAAACATAATATCGATAACACTTACGCTGAGATTGTCAGCAAAAGGCTACGGTTCAACGCAGTGACAATTGTGTTTGTGTGTAGTGTAGTGATTTAATAGAATGCAGACAAAGTCATG
Source organism: Melibe leonina (assembly GCA_031471865.1). Lineage (NCBI taxonomy): Eukaryota > Metazoa > Mollusca > Gastropoda > Nudibranchia > Dendronotidae > Melibe > Melibe leonina. Next base: position 12,002 of record JAUEKZ010005115.1, on the reverse strand, counting down.
CAATTAAGCACCTAATCATATACAGAAATAGCTCTGACAAATGGGCCCCCACAGTCCCTCCCTCATCAAATACTTTATTAAAGCTTCCAATATAATGTAGACAACACTTTTATCTACTTACTATGCAAAAATTGTTTTGTTTCGTGTATATTTGGTTGCTCTATGGCTGTTGGACGTCAGTCGATGTCCCATCTCTCTCTCTGCTGACATCCGGCGACATGTGACATGGACCCCCTTCAATTTGCTTACAGGCCCAATCATAGTGTTGAAGATGCCATTTTACTTTTTACTAATACAGTCACTTTGATTTACCCAAGAGCTATTGTAGAATTCTTTTTGTTGATTTCTCGTCCACATTCAATACCATGCTGCCACACCTTTTGATTCAGAAAATATGCGATTTTGGTATCGATGCATCTATTTTGATATGGATACTTAATTTTTTAACAGAAAGGAAACTGTATGTAAAGATAAGAAATGAATTATCATCCACAATTAACATCAATACAAGAGCACCACAAGGCTGTGTTCTGTCACCAGTCCTTTTTAGTTTATACACCAAGGATTGTAGAAGCTCACTTGAAAATAATATTCCCTTAATTAAATTTGCAGACGATAGTACTTTACAAGATTTCATTTTAAATGAGGATGAATCAAAGTATAAACTGGAAATAAGTAAGTTTGTAGAATGGTGTGAAGAAAATTGATTAGAATTAAATGTTAGGACCAAAGATATTATTATAGACTTTCAAAAGAAGAAAGATGCTAAGGAACCCCTTTTTGTAAAAGACATAGGCGTAGAACAGGTTAAATCTTATAAATATCTATGAGTGACTTTGGTGAGAGAATGCAATGGAGTGAACATGCTACGACTGTGGCGAAAAAGATGAATAAAAGAATGCATTTTTTAAGAGTTCTGCGAAAATTTGATATTGACAGGAAAATTTGTACACTTTTTTACAGATCAGTAATTGAAAGTTTGATGACTTTCTGTCTGTCAGCCTGGGGAGGTAATTGCCTTGGCGCTGCAATAAAAGATTTTGATAAAATTAGGAAAAGAGCGTTAAAATTTGGGATTTATCATGATAGATTAGCTATAGATCAGACTGAAAGAAAGTGGAAAGGAGTGACGAATAACATTTTGTATTTCGACAATCAAATCTTTAATATTAACAGCAATAATTGTATTTGTTATATATTATTAGAAAAGAGAGTTGTATTAGTCACAAAAAATTCTGGTTATTCTTTTATTTCAGGATTTTTGAAAGAGTTATTTACAGTTCTGAATACATTTTATCTTAAGTTTTACATATCACTGCAAGACCTGCCAGAGCGATATGGCACTTGGAAATTTTGATTTGTTATAATTGTTATCAATATTTTGATGTTTAAAAATTTATAAATAACGGTACAGCATGTCTTTCTTAACAAATTTTTAACATTTTCTTCAGATTGAGATACCATTTAGTCGCATCATCAGCATTACCCGTGAAAAGCTAGCCCTATTCATTCCAAATGCTATAGGAATCCAGACTGCTGATCAAAAGGTATGTGGGTAGAAAATAATTTTGACTTATTTTTTTGTATCTGTATGGAATCATTCCTAGGGATTTCACTTTCATAACAAAAGACTTCGACTTTACACACACACACACAACGACACTTGTAATGAGTATGATGTAATAGACATAAGACCTGTCACTGTGTCTTATTAGCCAACAAGGCTATTTTAAAAGATTCAGTATTTTTTAAGGAAACTAGGCACTCAGGAAGCAAGTTCTAATCTTAGTCGAGTGAGCATTTGATCCTATTATGACAAGTAAATGGCAGAATTGTAACATGATGTTCTATTTTCAAGTCGCTATCATAATATTTAGATTAGATTGATTAAAACTATATTAGTAATGTCCTTCGGTTACATCTCCAAAAATTGTGTTGTTCATTATTTCTATGAAAGTGTGATCAGCCTTGACTTGTGGACTATCTCTGTCATTTTGTGTACTCTCTGTGAGCTTGTACAGTTCAAGACGACGTAGTCATTAAAAAGATATGACAGAAAATTTAAATTTCAGACTTTCATTCCCTTATTAGCCTTACCCTCCTTGGTTTCAATGCCAAACACAACACTTATATTTACGAACAAGGCAAGTGTGGTCTTTCCTGACAACTTTGTTTTCAATCAAAGCAAAGGCTCTTCTCTGAGATCCAATGATACATGTGACAATTAGAACAAATGCAGCACACTGAGTTCACAGTGTGTGCTTAAGATTCAGGACACCCCTGTGTGAGTCACTAGGCAGGGTGGCCTGCTAGTGAGTCAACACTTGCAGAGTTAGTAGTATTTTGTATATTTTCATGGTATAGTATAGAAAGTAATTTACAAAACAAAAGTCTTCTGTTTTTTTTATAACTGCATTAAATTTTAATTTCCATGACATCAAACTGTTTAAAAAAGTTTAAATACATGTTTTCATTACATTTCAGTACGTTTTTGGCTCCTTCATATCTAGAGATTCCACTTACAAGAAGCTTGTCACTCTGTGGAAGTACAGCCAAGATGCAGTAGGATATTTTTTATTTTATTATATCATATTATATTTTATTATATTATATCATACTAGCAACCCAGTTACAGTTTTTCTGAAATTATAGTAGGTATTAGAGTAGAATAACAGACACTTATTATGGTGGTGTTTTTTTCTTTTATCATGAAGACATGATATAATATATAGTTGTATAGATAGCAAAATGACCAGAGCAGTGAACTTGAAACATTCGAGCCTCGGTTCTGTCAGCATAGATGGAACACATTCAGTATACTTTTGTCAGCATATCCTCGCCCGATCATTATAAATCAAAACAAAAAAATCATATGGCTTAGAGTGTTAAAATATATTCATTTTCTTGGTCAACTCCTCTCCAAGGCCAAAATCTTAAGAAATCTCTACTTTTTGCAGTTCTGCTGTATGTTAGAATTTTTTACATATGTCTCAATTTGTAAATTAATTGGTAGTGACCAGGAGGCGCGCCCTGACACACACATCTTTTATCGATGTTGATTATATTATTCTATATTAAATTGTATTACATTATATTCTATCATTATCTGAAAAGGCTCTTACTGTCTAATAGTTTAAACTTTCTTTTATTTGAGTTTTTCCTGATTATCTGTTTTGAATGGGGATGAAACCATTATAATTGACTGCCGGCCCAAAGACAGCACAATGTTGTTTAACTCACTGTGCCATGGTCCTGAACCGTATCGAGATTGAAACTAACCATATTTTAACTGTATAAAATATGTTGTTTACAAGTTACTGTAGGCTACTTCTGTTAACTACTTTATTTGCCTTAAGTACTTGAAAAAAAGGCAATGATAAGACATATAACCCACTGTGCAGTAACTTTCAGACCTGGTTGACAGGCGGACAAAAATTATTGTCTTACCAAAATGGCAGTGCCCTGTAGATAAAATATCTCTTCAACAACTGCAAAAAACTTAGATAATAACATTAAATTGATATAATAAATATATGAAACACACAAATTGAGTTGGAAAACATGGATTTTTTTCCATTTCCAAGCTGATGATATAAGTACGTAGGTCAGGTTCAGGGACCTTCTCCAAATTATTGAAAGGCCGGGTGGTCTGAACAGTTTATGAAAAGAAAGGTATTTAATATAGAAAGTTAAATTTTATATATTTAGCAAGGTCTTAATTCATTATTCACTGTAGAAAATTTACAGTCTGGCTGTGGGGGATGGCCTTGGAAAAATGGCCAGGGCTAAGTGAGTTAAAAGAATTTAAATGCGTCAACATAGAATGCTTTGTAGGAGGATGTTGAATGAGATGTGTGCATTGTTTTGTTAGACTTAAAGAGCAAAGAGGCTAGTACAGAAAAAGAAGAATAAATGTAAAGAGGGGATTATGAAAAGGACCAGATACCAAAGCAGTAGTTGGCATTTCGAGTGGAGAGGGAAGGCTAGGAATTCAGGATACTCTATCTATTACAACAGCATTACACTCAAACCTGGCTATACTGCCATTCTCGCCTGCTGTCGCCTTTTGGCTGTGGAAAGGATCGGCCACTATATAAAAGCACTAAAAACCCTGTTATAATGCCATCCCCCAACGCTTCACCTGTAACAATCATGACTTGCATAGTGTAATTAATTGTTGTTGTACTGCCAGCATAAAATTTTGGCACTACCATACCAAACCTAGCCGGATGAAGCATCCCTCAAACACTCCTAAACGCTTTATTCCTTTTGCCGGCAGGCCACTTTATAGCTGAGATTTAAAAACACTCCCTTTCTGGACCTGCAAATAGTGAGGTCTTTCACTATTTTACCTCATCACCCTACACCATAAGTGGTATTTTCGTTTCACTGTTTTCCCCAGACTTGGTGGTAAAAGAGGTTTGAGTGTTATTATGATGAAAGTGGTTTTGTAGGTTTGAAAACTAATTAATGAGATTTGAATTTATGGTGTTTTTTTTGTTGTTGTTGTTTTAAAAAAATAAAATGCTTTTATCTTTTGTTTCAAATCAATCTATTTAAGTGTGAGATGAGAACAATTCCTCTTGGTTTGAGTCCTGATTCCTCTATCATTGGACGTCCTACAAGTGGGCCAAGTTCTTCTTCTGATACAACCGAAGATGATTTGAATGCTGACGAACAATTAGATCTCCTTCTGGCTCATAGTACCCGGTCTGCGGGTCACAGACAAATAGAGGTTGAAGCTCTACGGCATGCTGAGCCTTCCTCTTCTATGATGCAGAGTCCCTCTAAATCTTCTTGTAAGAAGTCTTCCATATTCTATACATTTAATTATTTCATTTTTCTCTCTTTTTTTTTCTTGTCCTCTTTTTGTGGCACTGTGTGTATTCATTTTGTAAAACTATCGACCTATATTTTAGCAACGCCAACAAAAAACCTCAGTGCTGCCAACCTTGAATTTAAAAAATGTGTATTTTTACACTTTTTTGTTCATTGTATGCTTGTACGCATTTTGCCGAGGATCATACTTCTTTTTAAATTTCTACAACTTAACAAAAATGTTAGAAGTAGAACAAAATAATTTTTAAAAATTAATATCATGCGCTTTATTTTAGTGTACTTTAACCCTTGTCGTGTGCTCATGCCGTGACCTGCCCGTGAACTCAATACCCCTCAGTGCGAGCTTGCCCGGTCACGATAACATGTTAGCATCTCCTCCATGCAAGTTTGCCATGGTTCGTAATGTTTCTTGTTGCTGTGTGCATGACAGTCATTAAAAACATTGATTTTATTATAATTAATCTTTTTTTCATTAATATAACCTTGCGTAGCATAAAGTTTTGTTTTAATGAAAATTGATAGCTCAACAATTTTTTTTTTTATTTAGTATTGTAATCACCTTCTTCAATAACACACGATCAAATACTGCCTATCATGAATCAGCTGTTTGAAAGCAATAGGGTGGGAGTGGTCAAGTTCGCCTTTGATAATTAACGCTAGCAACAAAAATTATGAATTTGTTATACAATAAAAAATAGCCCTTCTTCTGATTGGATGCCAAGTTTCATTCATATCCGTCGAAAAACAACTTAGTAAATATTGTTTAAAAATAGTGACTCTCGAGAGGTTGTGTCCTGCAAAATCTGTCATTTCGTGGACCTATTTTTGGTCACACCCCAAGCGCACATGTTGGCATTGCTATATATTTTATGTTTTGTGATTGCCTGAGTTGTATTTGATATCAGCCAGAAGTAATGAAGTACCCATGAAATTTTGATATGAATGAATCAAGATGAAATAATATATATGTAGGAATAAATACACAAAGATGACCGTTTGCGAGTTGGAACTTTAATGCAAGAATATAGTACACAGATCTGAGGGACACAACAATACAAACAACACGCCTTGCGGTGAGTGATGATCTCACCCTGCCTGAGACAACGGTGTTATTGTGTGTGTATGTATGTAGGTGTGTCTGCTACAATAAATGATTTATAATCAGCAAATCATTGAAAGTAACAGGCACTAATTGAAATGTTTATTGTTGAATTTTCTTTTAGTGCTAGCAGCCTTCAAAAACCATGTTTCAATTATACTTGTAACTGATTGCCTTTTTTTCAATTTGTCAGGTTTGGATACAAAATATGTCTTCAAAAGCTTCTGTGCAATTCCCCTCAAACTGCATAAGTATGGCTTATTTTTGTAATCTTTACATAATATCATCTTGTTTTTGCATTTTTGATCTTAGAGAAGCTTGAAATTCTCTCAGCATTTCTATTGGAAAGTTTAAAACTGGTTCACATTTTTATGCCTAAACTAAACTAATATTTAGTTGTCGTGTTACTTTATTTATTTATTCTCATTTTTTACTTTTTTTGTGAAAGTAAATTTCAGGAAACTTTTTATGATATTTTTCATCACTTATGTTTTTTTCTGTTTATTTCTGAAACCATTTGTACTCGTACTTATGGAATAAATATTAGAAAATTCTCAACTTCTAGAAGAGCTTTCAAATTAGATCTCTTAGATTCAAATACTCAGTTTTTATATGTTGTTCATCTTTTTCTGCTTTTGTATTTTTGTTCCTCAGAATTCCTCGTACCAATATGCTCCTTGGTATTTGCTCAATATTGTAAGTTTAAAGGATCAAGTAGAATATGACACAGACGATTAAAGTGTTATTACAATAGTTCTTCAGCTAACATTGAAAAGTTCTCTAACTTGTCAGGCAGTGCATGATGATGATCATGATGTCACCTTTGTTTTTTACCATTTTCCTTCAAATGTGTTTGTGATATGAAGTACAGTTAACTCATAGACTCTAGCCATCTGACAAGAAGTACCACCTATTTCTAATGGTTTTTAATTAGTAGATATTTTTTGTACACTGTAAACATTTCAACAAAGGTTCTAATAATACAAAAATAAAATTTATAGCTTGAATACTTTTCGTTTGAAGAGCGTTTGAGTGGCTGTCAAAATAGGGTCTAAAAAATATTTTGAGAAACACAACACAAATCATTCAGCTAAAACCTAAAAAAAAACATGCCAAAAGTAAGGACAACAACAAAATTAAGCCAAGAAACATTGCATGCGGTTCAGGATCAATCAACTTTTGTTTGTTTCTGAGTTTGGTGTAATCTGGTGTCTGACAGTGAAGCAGTAAAAAACTTGTAAAAAAAAATTATCAGCTAAATGGGCTCTGTAGGGTGAAAAGGGAAAGTGAAAGGAGACCTCTTTTTACGCCGAAACACCATTGACATTGTCTGTACAGGTGGTATTAGAAGAGATATTGACACAACAATCGCAAAATCGCACTCTTGCAGCAGTAGACAAGCAATAATCGTGCATGCCTGATTATGGTAGCCTATCGGTTAACATAATGTGGCCATACAATTATTTTATACAAATACTAGAGCTCTTTTATGAATTATTATTAACAGTTTTGTTGAAATATTTTCAGAGTGTTCTTTTTGCTCATGTCAGCTGTGGGACTTACTTACAAGATTTTGTTATTACAAAGCAAGATGGAAGTCAGAGCTTTGTGGATTCCCCAAGTTGCTTCAGATTATAGGTGGGAGTTCATTAGTAGAAGAGTTTATTTCATCTAGTCCTTTTTTTTCTTAAATGTTGATATTGGTTTTAAATTTCAAAATCATTAAAATGAGGGACTGACATAATTTTTGTCATTATGTATACTGAGCCTGAGATTGTTAAATGTTTATTTTCTTGTCTAATTTTTGTAACTCCTTCTAGTATTAAAATTGAGTATTGAACATTTGTTGTTCATATTTGAAGGTTGGGTTGTTCGCTACTTAAGATTATGCTTTTTTTTTTTTTTTTTTTTTTTTTTTTTTATCTTCCTTAAAGAAACACTGTTGTTTTCATTACAGGAATAGAGCAATGACAAATGCCTACTGGTTGCAGACAGAAAAACATGCCTCTGTTTTAAGACAACTACATGCTGTCCTTGAGGCAAATATAAATCTTTTGGAGGAGGTAAGATCATAAGCTTTGGACTTTTATAAGACTCTAGTGCTTGTTTGAATACACTGCATCATTATTTGAAAGATACACATTAAATCAGTTTACTGGGAAGAAAAAAGGAGCAGCGTGGTTTTAATTATTTTCTTTTATGCATAGGAGATGTAAGTGTTCCTTGACTTTGGTTCTCTTTGTCAAAATGCTTCAATATAAGATGGTCAGAGATTTGTTTACTGTCCAAATGATTATTTTTAAAGAAATTTTCTGAATATTAAATGTGATTTTATTATTTATCTTGGGATCTGCTTTAAAAAGATTATATCAAAATGCCCATGAAATGAAAAAAGTGAATATTTTGGCGTTGCACACTATCTTGAAGTTATAATCCAGTTTCAGTGTTTACAAGCCTATTTGTATGATTAAGTGTATGTTTATCATCATTCAACAGGTGAATGTGCTGTTAAACAGTATACACAGACAACATTCTTCTGAATCTGAAAATAGCAGCAACCATAACAAGTAATCAAAGCTTATTAAAAGCAAGCCAGAAAGTGACCAATTGCTTCTTATATTTTCATTATTGTGTCTTTTTTTCCTTCTATTTTTAAAATTTTTAATCATCTTTATGCTGGACTTAATTTTAAACTTTATATTTTGGTAGAATGCATGTCACTTTTAGAAACGCTTTGCCTTGTTAATGAGAGTTTATTAAAAGGTCATCAATTTTTCCAATACTCTGTGATAACATTTATGTTGGGGGAACTTTTATTGATTTTGTGTAATTACATCTTGAAAACCAAACTATGTGCTGCTACCTATCAAAGTTGTGCTCTTTGGCATTTTCTGTCTTCTGTTATGTGTAACCATATTTAAGTCTTCGTTGTACAATATGATATATATACAAAAAAAATGTTAGCATCAAACAGTGATTCCAATGATGTTTGAAGCACTGCCAAATCCCTTGATTGTTCCATATTGCTATAACAAATAGTGTATTACTCATCCTTAACCAATGGTGCGATGAGTATTTTAGTGTGTTTTGTTACCTCAAATCTGTGTCGAGCTAGACTGGTCTCAGACGTAATATTTATGTGTCGAAATGCATTTTTCAATGATGAATTTGATTTGATATGAAGCCAACAAGGGTATTTTTACATGTGGCACATAAATTTTTTATTTTTTTTTATTAATTTGCTTTCCAGATGCCTTGTCTATTTTGATTAAGATTGACTATATATCTATTTTCGACAAAACCAGTCTTCAGAGTTGTTTTTAATTTGTTCTTTTTTTGTAAACATACTATTTTATACATTTCGATCTCAGTTGGTTGATTTCATGCATTTCTATTTGAAAGCAAGCTGGAAGGAATTGCTTTTTTTCCCCCATAATGAAATTTTGTTTGTTACTCACAATCAGTGAATTACCTTGCTTTCAATGTATTTGCATTGTTGTTGATGTCAATGTAAAAGGTGAAATATTTTATACACATTTGACATTTTTTTAACATTTACTGTGGTATTGTAATTTCTCTGGTTTTAAAGGCATTTATTTCAATTATGAAAAACAAGGAAATTAGTGACAGGAAAAGTAGCATTTATTAAGCATCAATTAAAAAAACCACAGCACTTTTCCTCATACACTACAGTGCAGAAAGAGACAGGATTCAAAATGTCAAACACTTTAAAACCCTGCTGTAAAGTTGGAACAACTAAAATACATCCCTTCTTTGTTTTGGGGGCAAATTTTAACTTGTGATTGATTTAAAAGAAAAGTTTGACTATACATAAATCTTTTTAATGATATAATAATCTGCCAATTTAGAACTTGTCTTTTAAGCTTTCTTTTACTGGGTTGTCCTCAGGTTTTGTTTTAGAATGCATCAATGTTTTCAGAAAAGAATGTTCATTTATTAGTTTTCTGTTAGTTTGGGTTTCCTTTCAGGACTTTATTGCCTTGTTCCAAGAGTTGTGTTGTGTTTAGTATTGTGCTCCATATTTTGCCTCTTACTCTGTTTCTGTTTCACTCTCTTTATCAGTCTTTATTTGTCTCACTCTCTTTCTCTAGCACTCTAAAACTCTAAACAAATCTAGCTCTGTTTCTCATTCTCTATTCTTCTCTCTCTCTCTTCTTGCTCTCTTGCTCTCTTTGGAGATGCCAGAAAGAAATATTGTGTTTGATAGGTACAATGTACTTGTTTATAATTTCTTGAGTTTTATTGTTTGCCCTTACTGTTGTTAGACTAAAATATTTATTTTGTTCATGTATTTTGCTCTTGAAGGTTGTTTTCTTTATAACCCCCCAGTTTTGACACTATTATTTCTTAAGTTATTTGAGTTATATATGTCATTGGATGCAAACCATTCACTTTGTCTTCCTGTTCATTTTTGACAAAGGCATTAATACTTTCAGTTGCATCTTCTATATTTCTGTTTCGTTTTGTCTTCCTCTATTTTTTAAAGTATCTGTACACAGTAGAACACTGATATAAACAGTCCCGGATAAAAAGAAAAGTTTGTGATATCTGTAGTGACATCTGCCTGATATTTCATTAGAATAAAGAGACAAAAACAAAAAAGGGGTAGAGAAATGTGTTTGTTGTATCCGTAAGCTCATTGTAATTGTAAGGATGTGCGTTATAAGCATGCTCTACTGTATTAGTTTTATGGCTTTTAAACCGGAGAACATTGGATCATATTACACCGCAGAAAATTGTGAGGGTTTACAAATAAGATTTTTTCATTATAGAATAAGTTAATTTGAGTTTGTGTTCAAAGTGATATGCATAATTCAACTGCTGATTTATTTTCATTTTCATTTTTGTCATGGTTTTATTTTGTTGTGTTATTGGTTTTTTATCCACTCCATATGTTTATGAAGGCATCATGGGGTTAATATGTTACATCATATTCATGCTTGTCATTGGAGAAATGTAATTGTTTTATTGTTGAATAGCAGCACATAAGGCAAAACCTTTTATTTTTAATTTTAATTGATGTATTTGCCCCAAAGTATGCTTAAGAATTATATTCTTAATGGTTGATTTGTATCTCTCTCTCTACATATATATATATATATATTATATATATATCTTATTGTATTTCATGTTAATGCATGCTCATTCCACAAGCATGTAGCATCTTTATCTTCACCAGAGCATAATTTTACCTATTTGGTACAACACATTGCGATTGTTATACAATCTGAGTTGGCCCAATCAGGTATGGATGCTTGAAGGAATCGAGAGAGAAAGACACTGACACAGAGTTCTTCCCTGTCTCCATATTCCATTGTTTCTCTCTCTCTCTCTCTTTTTTTCTTTTTCTCTCTCTCTCTCTTTCTCTCTCTCTCTCTCTCTCTCTCTCTTAATCTCTTACTATACTATTATTACTCCCTCCCCTTCCATCTTTTTTTATCCTCTCTCTATGTTAGGCACATATTGTGTGGTATAATAAATGTATGTTTTTTGTCATTCCCCTGTCAGGTGTGGTGCAATCATTTGATAATGAATGTGGCTGTTACAATTTTAGTATTTTGTGGACTGTGTCTCTTATGAATCTTGTATAGACCATTTTGGTTTCGTAGGCTAATCTTTTTCTTCATGTCACAGTTATCTCTTTCTCTCTCTCTCTCTCTCTCTCTCTCAATCCCTCTCTCTGTCTCTCTCTTTTCCCTTATCTCTTTTTCTTTAATGATATTGTTTAAAAATGTGATAACATAACATATTCAGAAATGTGTATCTTTGTCTGATGCTCTTGTTAAGTTTTGAGTGATCAAGACATTTTCTATTGAAACTATTATTTTGATTTCGATGATTGAAAATTTAAGGGAGGGTTGTATTCTAAAGTACTCCTCTTTTGGTCGCTTCTTCTGTTTCTTATCTTTTGGATTGATCTATCATCTTACTTTTTCCAGCACTCTCTCCAGTGCTCCCTTAACCAACATACACACACACAGCTGTTTTGTATCTGTTTGCTCAGTCTTGGTCCTGCTTGTCGTCCCAACAGACTTATGGTCAT
>JAUEKZ010005004.1:0-19177 GCA_031471865.1 Melibe leonina | reverse complement strand
AGAATTGGCTCATAATAGCAGTGAAAGTGATTTTCCTGAGCCCATTAAGTACGGCGAGCGTCAAGGCTCTCGGCGTATACTTAAGTACAGCTAGGCCTTGCCTTACTTAATATCAGTCCAACATCATGTAAGGGGAAATAACTCCTTACTGGTGGCTTCTTAGAGATACAAGGAAATGGATCATTCATTAGCCTGTGTTTAGAACTGCCAATTCAGTCTGACTAAAAGTGTTTGTATGGTTGTTTTGCTATTATGAAAATAAAAAGAGCTAAATCCCAAGCGTCTGTCCTCAGTACATATCAAGGGCTCCCTGCAAGATGAGATTATCTCCACTTCTTGCAATTTTGAGAATGCCACGCTGACCAAAGAGTTCTATTTTTTCTTGTGGGTATAATTACTTTAAGCTCATCTTTTAATTTTTTATATAGACAAAAGGTGGAAATAATCATTTCATTTGCACACGGCCTTTGATATGAACATTCATAATTAGTATAGTATGCGTCATTCAAAGTCAATTCACATGTTTCCTACGATCTATGTATGTATATCATTTCAAAATTAAATAATGTGAAAAGAAAAAAAATATCTAAAAGAGCCCAGTTAAACCAAATAGCCTCCAGCTTGACCATTGAGCTGATAAAAGCAAATCAGAGCTAACACTAACACTCCTATCTAGACAGAAAGAGTAAGAGAGAAACTAAGAGAAAGAAATGTGAATAAAAAGTGGGACAAATTTTAATTCATATTCTTTCTATTTTTATGTGCCTTTGAAAAAGACAGCAAGACTGATAATAATAATATAGACACCTCTAAGTTGGAGGGATGGCTGGATCGGTGCTTATATTACATCAAAATAAGATACAATTTTCTGATACTATTACTGGCCAAGGCACAGATTTCAAAGCCGGACAATAAAGCTTTGCATCCAAAAACCCTGGAAAGGTCATCAGCTCTGTATGGTAGTTCGATAAAAGCCCCAGGAAGAAAGCTTTCATCTTGGGTTTCACATACGATGCAAAACTATAAATTTGGGCACAACCAGTGCAGTAAGTAAACAAAAATTAATAACTATTGGTACTGAAATTAATTTTGTTTCTTTCCTTGACTTTGTCAAAGAGACTGTAAAACTATGATATAAGAAATTGGAGAGGAAAGAGAATTTTTTTTACAAGAGATAAAGAGTGTTTTGTATCTTTGAAGACAGCCACGGCACAAGAAAACCATACAGTGATACTACCAAAGGATGTTTGATGCCTCCTGACTAAACACTATAAAAGTATAACACATTGAACAAAAGAGACATTTCAAAACCAAAATAACAATAAATCAACAAACAAATCAACAGAAAGTTAAATAAACTGATAAACCTAAAAATTCAAACCCTTGTACGCACAAGGTTCAACAAGTTTTTTGTTTTGTTTTAGGGCACTTATAATCCAGATAAGCTCAAGCTCTATGGGTCAGGAAGCTCCAAAGGGCTTAATTTTTTTCAACTGCTAATGTCACTTCAGCCCACAAGTAAGGTGATGGTTAGTGAAAAGCACAGACAGACTTGAATCCTACCATTGTTCTACAGAGAGATGATTTACGAGGGGGGAAAAAGAAATAATATCTCAAAAAGTTTATGAGAAGATGATTTACATGAATTCATTTGCATCAAAACAAGTTTGACAAGTCAGTGTTGACATTGGTCACTTTCCTTGAATGACGAAAAGTCCAAGAGCTGTGCATGCCGCATACAGAGAGTTGTACAGGTAGTGGCTTGGTATGGTGTCAAATGTCCTGGAATTCTCAGTATTTCTCACAACATAGTCCATGCTTTGAATGGTAATAATAACAGTACCTAACAATGACAGTGACTAATATTCAAACATGTGATTATTTCTTACCCTTTCACTTATCATTTGTCGAAATTAAAAGAACAAAATTAAATTAACAACATAAATCCACACATTTTACCTTTAAGGACCAACCAATAAGAAACCCAAATGCCAGTAGACATGTGCATCTTATTGTTTTCATTTGGGTCTTCAACATTTCAATTACAAAATAAAACTACATACAAACTTTTCTCGCTTTCACTTTCATATAGAAAATACATACCTGATGTAAAGAAGCTTTAATAACATCAAAATTACTGCAAAATAATAGATTTCACTAGATGACCAAGATACTTACCCACTTGAAAAGGATTCATAATGGTAAAAAAATCATGACAAAAGACAGAAGTTAATATATTGCATATATCATATACAGAGAACAAAGAAGGGGAAAAAAGCATGTCAATCAAAACATCCTATCAACATGTATATGTACATGGGCCAGCTGTGATACAACATGCACTTTGACTTGATAAAACCTTCATGGGAAAAAATACTTCTAAATTTACCTCAACCTCTACGAAAATGAATGAGCTTTTTTTATCACTATCATTGATTTGAAGTTATCAACCCCGCAATAAATCATATTGAGCTTTTGTTTCAAGAAATAGAATGAGCTGTTTAGGAAACAAAAATGACTAATTGCACTGAATCAACTTATCTAATATATAGCTCATACATAATTCAATTCCTACGGCAGGATAAAATAAACTATAATCATTCACCTGTTTGAAGGAGAGAAGAGGGCTGATTAATATGGGCATCCATACATACATGGTATTCTGTGAGCCAAGATTGACGAGTAGATTTGGCCTGGATGTAGGAAGGATCATGACGGTGATGATGATTGCCATCTCCTTACACAAGTGGTACATCCCAAATGGCAAACCGGATTGAAGATGCACAATTTGGGTGCACGGGAAGATCAAAAATTGTCCTGACATTTTTTCACACCTTTTACAGTCCAAACTATTGCATAAATCAAAACTATTCAACTACAGGGATAAAGGAGATGGAAGTCTCCCTATAGGTTATCATTGAGGAACAGGTAGTCTGTGACTCTCTCTAACACCTAAACAGAAGCATGATGGAAGATTTACTGAGACCAGGGTTTCCTTCTACTTCTAGCAGATTTCACTCAGTGCTTGGTAAAATATGACAACATATATTCATCCAAAGAATAATGCTGTCATCTTCAAATGAATAACAAGTGGGAAGAAAGAGTTGGTCAAACAATAAAGAGATTTTTTTTAATTGATTGACTCTCAATGACTGGGTGAGTTGTTGATTCTTTCCACTGGCTTTATACATCTTGCATTTCTTTCACCTTGATCTTATTCAACTTGCAGAATTAAAGAGAAGCAGGCCAGGATTATTTATGGTATCATCAAGCCGCTTACTGGGAATGCCTGGGTAAGTCTGTGTACATCAAACTTCAGGCAAGCAGTTTAATATGTTCTCCAAAATATATTTGAGAAGATTCAATGTGATTTTTAATTGTTGCAGATCTATCCACAGTGAAGCCATCAAAGATTCTTATTTTCTCAGTTGACTTGTAAGCTATCTATTTTCTGGATTGACATTGAAATGACTTCTGGATTGACATTGAAATGACTTCTGGATTGACATTGAAATGACTTCTGGATTGACATCGAAATGACTTCTGGATTGATATTGAAATGACTTCTGGATTGATATTGAAATGACTTAATTTCTGGATTGACATTGAAATGACTTAATTTCTGGATTGACATTGAAATGACTTGGAAGGGTTTTTTTCTGGATTGACTTGACCATGGATCAACTTGTAAGTAGCTTCTCATTTTACTGGGTCGACATCGTAATGAGTTTGAAGTTGTTGTTTTTTCATTTCTCAGTTGCCAATGTGTTAACCTTGACATTTCCTATAGTAGGTTCGTTTAGGGTTGACATTTCCTATTTTCTGGGTTGACAAAAAATTTATTTGGAGTTTCTTACTTCCTACAGGCTAAACAGTGAGCGTTTGCATCTAAATGAGGCTTTAAGGATGGATGATAAAACTGGAGTACAGATGTGCTTGTGGTCTGGACATTAGTTAGACAACGTAATTCAATTTCCGACAATTCAAACAATGTGGGTGTTGGATGAGATCGATATTAATTGCTTTATGGATTTTAATATCTTTCCTTTTCAATTATAACCTATTCTTGGTTCCTTGGTGAGACCGGAGCGTTTGAAAGGCTTTACATCTTTTTCTACTGGGTTTCTTCTTGTATCATGTACGCTCCACAGATGTTATGGATATTCACAATGTTGGAATGGACTCGGCTCTTGGCTATACAGGGAGGAATAGAACCACAACTAAAAAGATTCATGATTGCAGAATAACGCAAACAGCAATGATTGATTGATTGATAAGCTAACTGATCCTTTAGAGTAAAGATGGTGATTGTAAGCGCCCACTAATTTCTTCTCTTTTCCAATAAGAGGTAGACACTGGCTTCTCTTGGGCACACAAAATGATCTTTGAGGTTGAAGAGACTTGAGAAAATAGATTGAGCAATACTCAAAGACGGTGACTAGTCGAGAGATAGAGAAGTTCCATAGGACGATACTTGAAGTGAAACAGCCAAAATGTTCTCAGTAGATAATGATGATTAACTGTCTCGCTTGGTGGTGGTAACTGGATCAGTGATGATTCAACTGACAGTTACAACAGCAGTTTGAAGGTAATAACGAATTTGCAATGACAATATAAATACAAAAACATCTACGTTGTATACTCTGGCTGTCTCAAAAAAGACATTTGGAAGTGTTGTTGACGTAGGGATGATTGGCAAAGCAATGCTGGATTTGGTGATCCAATGCTCATCTGTGTAAGGAGGTGCTCTATTCATCTATCAATCAATGCCATTGATTAAAATCAGACTGGCTATTTATTCGGTATTGATATTTGTCTGGGGTTTCTTGGATTGACATTGACATGTATGTCTCGATTACAGGAGATTCTTGTAGACAATAATCACATCTCATTCTATGAAGAGAATCATTCCGCAGAAGACATGCTCTAACCCACATGGAGCAGCGGAGTCTTGAATCACTTTTCTGCACAGGCAAACCATGATCTCAGTAACACCCTACATCAGCTTTATTCATCTCTGGAAAGGGGGAAGGGAGTATCAATAATGGATAAACTATCTACACACAAGATGAATGAATATCCAAACATACAAAGAAATCACAAAGCCTGGATAACAGCCATACTAGCTTTACAGTCCACTTTACTATTGGCTTCCAGGAATGTGACTCCTTTCTCCTGAAGAAATTCCAGACACTTGCTGGGGTCACTGTACGCCAGCTCTTTCTGGAAGAACTGGATGGGCAGGGAGGGGCGGTACCTACACACACCACCCACAGGGAGCAATCATATCGCACAGGGAAGGGAATGACAACGGTAGCACGGCACCCGTACAGATGACAAATGATATGGAGAAAAAAAAAGGTGGAGGAAGAGAAAGTGGAGGAAATAAATTAGTTGGGGAAAAAAATATACAAATTTACACCTCATCTAAAATAAGCATTATTGTCGATTAAATTACAGGTATTGAAGAAATATAAGTTATCAGTTTTCCGCTTACGCTACAGCCAAGTCAACTTCCTACGAAGGGAAAAATATGAATGAATGAAACGAATAGAATTTACCCATTCTCGTAAACTCCATAAAAGAGAAATCATCCTGCATAAACTTTACGACTACATGTTAGTACAAAATATTCAAATATAAATGTATATGACTTAGGGAAAGAATACTTACAGATTTTCTTCTGAGGAGATAAAGCATGATTAGCCATACATATTTAAAGTAAGAACAACCACACTGTTCCCTCTTCTAAGAGAATTTAACTAAGATAAGTAAACTTCAAGAAACATTGAGACTAAGTTTCTGGTTTATATCTTATCATTTCTAAATTAACTTACATATTACCTCATCTAATCTAAGTTGTTACGCAACAAAGAAAAATATCATATTGATCTTCATCTTTATAAAGCTTTAACGAAGCTTTTGTCACTAAAATCATCAATCTTATCTAAAGCTTAGAGCATAGATCTACATTTACAGCATTGTAAATGCTTGAAATAGGATTTTTTAAAGATTAATGATCAGACTGTTTTTATTTTATATTTTGAACATTTATAAAAAGGAAATAGAATTCTTTTGCCAAAGCTTGTACGGATTTTACAAGATAGGAGCTTTTTTGTTTTTTCTTAAATGACTCTCAAGCTCTCAAGGAATCATTAAAAAAAAAAAAATACTGTGAATACTTTTATCATGTTGATTTTCTTTTTAAACCTTAACTCACTTTTTGGTACGCTGTGTTACTTTTATTGCTACATCTTTTGGAAATATGCCCTTGAACCACCCATTATATACTTTTTAAGACATAAAGTATTCCATAAAACCACTATTAGCTACACAATCTGTCTAATTTGCCAAAACCACGCCTATTTCTTAAGTTACTTGGACTAGATGTAGATCAAATATCATCATCACGGCTACCACTGATGTCATGTTTAGACTCATAAGACAACTAGTCAAAAATCAGAATGGGTCAATTACAATTAAACCTATATAAAGGCGTCAGAATAATGCATTTTGAACAGTAAGTAACTCATTTTTTCTTTGTGATGTTTTTTTTAAAGGAAACAATTATTATGCATGGTGCACGGAAACCATTTGTAAATCTAGAAGAAAGTTTTCTAAACCAAGTGAAACTACTGAAGAATCTTTAAAACATTTTGGTTTCTCATATCCAATGGTTTACTCAGGTATACTGTGATTTCGATCTAAGCTGAAGTTAGTGTAAAAAAAGGCAGATAAATTTTTTTTTTTAGTCAAATACAAGTTAAAGCTTTGGGCGTAAGACTGGATTTGATTGTTACAGACTGATAGTTTGAAACAAAAACCAGAAATAAAAACAGCACCTACAGCAAACAAGAATTCATTTTAAAACAAAAAGAAAGACCCCACTGAAAATGGTAAAAGCAACTTTTGTAAAAAGACAAAAGAAAAAAAAGAAAAGAAAAAGGAAATACATACGCTTTGATGAGGAGTTTGAGAGCACTTTTGCGCACTCTGTCTATGAACCAATCCATGAGATACCCACACATTTTGGGTGCGGATGCGTACAATTTGAAAAACCTGTGATAATTACTGAGAGACCAAGCTACCCGAACATCTAGTGCGTGTTTAATACATTCATCCTTACGGCATTCGGGAGATAATGCAGCCAAGGCAGTGGTAAGATCTGAAAAAGAAGAATCAAATATTCAAAACATTAATTTTCACAATATCTCACACCCATTTACTTTTTTTAGCACAATAAATTTTGCCAACACTTCTGAAATATACAAATCCCTGTTTTGGGGATCGAACAGTGTCCAACAGAAATCGAGAAGGCTTGAGAAAATAAAGAACCCAAGTTGTAAAACGATCGACACCAATAAAGGGAGTTGTCAAGTCTAAATACGTAGTAAGTAGGTGATGGCGTGAATTCAAATCCCTTAACTTACGGTCCAACTTAAAAAGGCATGACCCTTGGATAAGGCAATTTACCTTGTTTACCCAAATCGTGGCACTGTACTTCAACTGATGCCTGGAACGTCCCTTAGGACTGATTCAAAAGACAGATTTCCTTTTGGGGACAAATAAAGGGATTTTTACTGCTTTTTAATTTTCTGAGACAGAAGCATTAAGAGACGACTGCCTTGAGGGTACAGTAATTTGTCCTTGCATACCTAGAGTGTTGGAGGTATAGATGTAATAGAGAATTCGGTAAGCCTTGAATTCCATCTCGCTGCCTCTCAGCCCTTCCTGGTAGAGGTGCTTCAACTGGGTCTGGCACTGGTTGAACTCTTCATGGTCTCCCTATACACACAATACACAGCACAAAACACACATACACGGCACAGAAACACAAATCAAGCAAAAAACAGTAATAAAAGTTCATTCCAATATGAATTAACTTTAGTAAGAAAAATTATTCCACTTTCCTCTGAAGTAGGAAGCTTGTCTTTATGTGCTTTTGTTCAGAGCTTTCAACTGCTTAGGTCATATAAGTGCACAGCGGTAAAAGTGAGATGATAGGTTAGTGTAAAGAACAGTCAGACTTGGAGCTTGCCAGGGATGTTTCTCATATAGATAATTGACATTGAAAAAAATACAACCATCTCTCAAAATGACAAAGGAGAGGACAAATAAACAGATAATGGTCACCCCCCACTTCATGCATTATGATCCATGACAGCCCAGAATTTTCTACCACCCTTTGTGTACAAAAATTCTCAGTCCATCTATATAGGAAGTCATCCTGTTTAGGTTCCACATTGTAAAACATGAGGAAAGACCACAGTTCTTTTGGCACAACAGGCAGGACTAAGACTGAGCCAACAGATACAAGATAATAGAGAGTACTGAAAAAAGGAAGACAATAGGTGAAGCTAAAAGAGATGTAACAGCAGTGGCCCCTTCCAGAGATGCCCACCAAACATTTACTAAAAATTTTATGGTAGCTATACAATGGGTACACCATCAAGTAAAGTTAGCAGTTTTGTGGGCAAAAGAGAAAAGTAGTTTTGTAAATCAGCTTTTTAATAGTAGCAACTGATTTAAGTTTTTAAGTTCAATAACATCAAATATTTTTCTTGTAAATAAACAGGTAGATTACACAACAGCAGGCAACTGTACAAAACTCTACTTATCATGATCTTATATTATTATTGTTTATTTTTTCATTTTAATACAGATTATCTTTTCAGATGAAGTCAATTCAAATGGGTAGTTTTAAGGGAAAGACTCGTACCTTTTCCATGGCAATTCTAGCATGGGTCTCATAAACTCGCACCGTGAAGAAATCCCGAATCCCCTGCACCTGAAAGTAATACACAGTAATTATTTACAAAGTAATTCTCCAACTTGCAATCATTCAAGTGTAGAAAGAAGCGCTGACGTGCCCTTAAACCCTGACAATTAACAAACTAAAAAAAATCCCAATATATTCAAGTTTGTAGTTTTAAGCTTTATATATTCAATAGTGGAATACCACTTTATAATCTACACAGATATGCAAAGAAATTTTAAAAAGGGAGATTTTTAAAAAATAAACAATATATATTTTCCCTTTTATGTCCTGCATAACACTCGATATTTTCCAAGACAATATGAAATAATTCAGTATCTTATCAGCTTTCCTCCATTTCTCACACATGACTCTCCTCACATGATCTTTTTTCAAAATAGATTGACTGTCTTCATTGGGAAATCAGGAGACAGGACTAAATATAAAATTGGAATAATTGGCAAGTCTGTCTACACATCAGAATGGACATCACAACATGATACTTGAATGGTCAACCAATCCCAATCACAGTTACATTACTACTCAACTATGCATAAAACTAAGCATGGTATTACTTCCATTACAAATGATAACCCCTTTTCTTTGTCTGTTATTGAGAGAGCACATACATGACACAAAGACCAGAAGCAATTAAGCCTATGACTACTTACTGTGAGATCCTGCCGAATGGACTTGAGCTGTTCACAGATGTAGCGATAGTCCGCTTTGGCCTTCCACTTGTCCTGCATCATAGCGAGAGACTTCCTTAGCACCTCCACTGGACGGATCGTCTTGGGGTCTGGGGCCTGCAGGAAACATCAACAACATAGTCATCAATCGAAATGAATTCAAGTCCTTTAGAGAAGGTCTTTCAGATAGAACTCATAATGCCAGAGTTAATACCCGTTTTGCTAGTGCCAAGTGGAAAAGTGACAGTGAAGATCACAACCTAGAAAGGACGCCGGTCTTAGTCTAACACAGATTACTTGCCCGACCTGATTATAAACATGTGGGTTGGCTCATATTTTTAAACCTGGATATATTGAGGCAAGTTAGTAAAAATTTCCTTGCACAAGGAAAACCAAATGGCTGCTATTAGGTATCAGTAAAACCTTGTGCCCCACAGGTTTTGTGATGCGTAACAAGCAGTTTGGCAACCTAGTTGTTTTTTTCCTTTTCCTTACAAAAAAAACATAGAGAAGTATTTCTAAAAAAGAGAGGGAGAAAAAAAAGGAGGATAGGATCTAAGGAAATATAGATCTCAATAATATATGTGATAGAAAGAAACAACATCTGAGTATGAAAAGTCTATCAGACAGTAATGAGAGATGACCAAGCAACAATGTTGTTGCATTGTCACCTGCCATCTCAGAAAGCAGTTTCATATCAGCACTCTCTCATTACATGACAAAGCTTCCAAAAGCCTTCATTTCATAAAAAATAAAGGAATATTGTATGTCTTTACCCCAGTCAGACGAAGGTATGGTTTCTCAATGTCTTTACATGTTCCGACCACAGTGAACTCTTCCAGATCCATGTCATCATCTCTGTTTGACTGTGTGGAATTAGATTCAAAGCAAGGATCCATTTAACATGAAATCTCATATTTGACAACAATCTCTTTTACAATCATTGGAAGTCAGCATTATTAAGTAAATACATTTTTTTTTAATTGATGCATCAGTTATAAACAATACACACTAGAAATTTTCTATTTCAATTCAAATAAAACTTTGCTTGGTAAAAAAGAAAATTAGTCCATCGCTTTCTTTTTCAGCCATCAAATTATGGATCTCCACACAGAGAAGTCTAAGACTTTCAAAGCAATTAAGATAGTATATATATATGTGTTTAAAAGTCAACTTAAACGTTAGCTTATCACACTAAAATATGAATATCTGTAATCATTTTACACCATATTGTCTCGTTATCGTATCAAATTCATGCTTCATATGGATCAATAATCTATGTTGCCATTACCAAGAGCACTCATACATATCCTCTACAATTATTATTGATATCATTACAATAATAGAGTAGTAGTAACAGAGCAAAACTCACATTTAAAGTGTTGTTGATGGTCAATGTGATTTTCTGCTTTGGCATTTCTTTCTCCAGCTCCCCCGCAAACCGCGCTGCTCTCACCTGCATACGAGCAGCCTTCAACGGGTCATTGTCATCCAGCTCAAAACGCAGCTGACTGTAAACATTCAGGGAGAATAATGATAGCTTAATTTCAATCTATTCATTCAATATAACCCCTAATATCCACCGAGTGCTTATTCATTGGTACTTACAAATTATCAAGTACACAAAATTAAGTCTAGTGAAGCAGAGAGGTTTTTGTTGATTTTACAAGACATGCATTAAGACATGAAAAATGTATCAAACTGTTTTCCATTCACATGACGCTGCATATGCACAAATACTTGTGTCACTTTGATCAGTGCTGTAAGCCAGCTTCTTACTTTTTCTTGTTATTCTTTTTGTTCTTCTTTGTTGTCAGCGAGAGGAATTCTTTGTTCTCCATCTTGCCCCCTCGGCCTCGACCACGTGGAGTCTTCTTTCCTCGTCCTCTGTTCTTTCCAAAATTTGGATATTTGGGAGTGTTTTTCACTGATCTGTCATCTGATGATGAGCTACGACTACTGAAACATTTTAATAGAAATACCGTTTTCATTGTACAATTTTGACCTTTCCATTTGAGAAATACAAACATCATATAGAGTAGACAACCCTAAATTTAAGTACCTCACAAGGAAAAATACTAATTTAATTAACCTAAAAGAGAGTTGATACAGACCCAATTGAAATGTTCACTATTTAATAAAAGTATTTTCGGCACATACACAGAAGAAACAAAACAAAAAAAGTTTATTTGTCAAAGGACAAGGATGGCTACTATAAAAAAAAAAAGAAAGAAAAAAATTAATCACAATGCACACTGCTCTGGCACAGTAATGTTTTAGGCACCCATCAAACAAACTGCTTATATATCATATTGCCTGCTCTGTCCTATGATTATATTATTCATATAGTCATGTAAGCAGCTACTCTCTTAGCAAGATACAACCGCCATCCTTACCTATTCCTGTGATATCTCCTTACTCGTCGTCTATCAGGCGATCTCGAACGGGATCTTGATCTGGATGAGGAACTTGATGAACTAGAATATGATCTGCTCCTGCGGTATGTGGGCACTCTGTCCCGGGAGTAGAGAGGCCTCTGTGCCACTGCTCCTCCTCGACCAGGCCCCATCTGCCCTCCACCCCCACGTCTTCCTGGCATTCGTGGCTGGTAATTCATACTTGTTGCACCCCTACCAAAATAGGATGGACCCCCTCCACTTCCCTGGCCTAGCTGCAATCTGTGAATGAAGTCAGCAAAAAAAAGGTATCATGGATATGAGTACAAGTGACAAAAGAAGAAAAGGAAAAGAGCAAGCAAAATGAAGAGAACAACACCCCCGTCTCTTTCTGGTCCAGGGCAATATTGTTATCCAGGGGTTCCACTGTATTTGGTTGAGAAAGGAATTTGTGATAGACCATCATCCTGTCCAGCTTTGGCTGTTTGTCTGCTTCACTTATACATCCATAGGCTCTAATGGGCCCCCTCCATGTTCAGTCGCCAAACCAGAAACTGAACAATTTAGATTTAGGTTTTGAAAACTGAAACCATCAGCGAAGTGGAGTTTTCGACGAACACCTGGCATACCTCAGTCCAAGCATCAGATATCTGGCGAGGTGAGATATTTTGGACAGATAACTGACCGATGGGTGACGCCAGCGACATGCCGTGAACTATGAATCGCCACGAGGGATTGGTATCTTTGATGTTATCGCCCGCAGAGGTAAAAATCAGTTACAAAAAAAATCTTAATAATGATCAAATAAAAAAAAAAGATTTTCATAATCAGCAACCAAGAATTAGTCAAAATCATGCATGGCATATATTTTGATGCAGGGTTATCAATATTGCTATTTTATTCTAAAATAATTTTTAAACCTCCTAAACCTGGCTTGCGTCATCCTATATTTTTCTACACAAAACTCATAATCAGTACACCTCGTTCCTTTTGTCCTTGCTCATCTTGAGAGTTATTCTTTCCGTTCTTTGTTTTAAAAAAAAAGTGGCTATTAAATTATTGTATATTTAATTTTTGACTGACGAATATAGAGACAAGCTGGCTCGTCTATTCGCATAAAGTTATTAAAATCAACCGGGTATGCATGCAACTCTTCCACAAAATTAGTGTGCAAGAATGTGCTTCTTTTCAATAACCACTCTTTGACTTCATATTCTCCTCTTTCAAGATTTATTTTTCAATTTGAGAATTACAAACGACGCCAAATCATCAAGATAGCTTTTGTCAGCCATCTTGTGTTTACAATCCACGTACTGAAGACTGACTGTCCATCCATGCTCATGGAAGGGAAGCCTCTGACTGACAAACTGTCAGGTGACGGGTGGCACGATCAGTCTCATGTTATCGTTCAGTTTCTGGTTTTAAAACTGTACGTGGAGGGGGCCCATAAAGGACTTTCTTTACTATCACTATTCTAGATGCCAAGATAGAACTCACAGAGGCAGGGACTCATTGTCCCAGTCTACTGCATGGGCTCCTCCCTTGGAGCTGAACACTTGGGTGAGCTTCTCTTTTAGAGCAGCCTCCACTCTGTCTTTCTGATTCTCATCCTGCACTGAGGCAAACGCTCGCTGGACATAGTCCCTGAATGGAAAAAATGCGAGGAATACTTGTGACCGGATTCACAATAAAATACAAAAATACAGAGGTATCAATAATCATATGTGCTATTGCATTTCTTCATATATTTTATTTAAAAAATGTTCTCTTTAATGATAACTCCAATTTATACCTTCCCCTATGGTAAATGAAATGATTAATCCTGAAGGCTTTAAAAGAGATTAAGCCATAATGTGGTATAATAGTTGACACAAGAGCATTATGGCAATGACAGGACAAGTGAGCAATTTTGATACAAACTTTTTTATTTTTTAGAGGACATCATAGGTAACTTTAGCAAGCCATGTACTTGACAAATTTCAA
This sequence comes from Melibe leonina, assembly GCA_031471865.1. Lineage (NCBI taxonomy): Eukaryota > Metazoa > Mollusca > Gastropoda > Nudibranchia > Dendronotidae > Melibe > Melibe leonina. The sequence continues at coordinate 5,354 of JAUEKZ010005004.1, read as the reverse complement.
AGTTCATCAGACACAAGAAAACAGCTATAGTCTGTTTAAATATTACATTCTCAAATTAAAAATATATTCATTTCAAAACTTGAATCAAGGCACCATAAATTTACACCATGAAAATTCAACTTACTTCAAGGACTGAGGCCACTCTATGTCATTCCGTTGTGGTCTGATAAGGATAATGACATAGAATAAACATGCATGTGATCATAGAACATGTATTCTTTCTTATATCCATATACAAGTAAATGTAACATAGAATCGTAACACTTCCACAGTAAATAAAAAAAGGATACAGTTTATAAGCTTTAAAAACTTGGGTAACAAACTAATCACATCAATTAGAAAATATGATTCATATTGTGAATTACAAAAGATATTACATATCATGGAAGGATTTGATTTTTTTCTATTCATTCTGTGTCTATCAACTCATTGATTTAGTGAGATGCATATCATATATCAACAAACAGTCAGGGTGTTATCATCATCATATAGATTAACGCTGTTTATTATCAAATGTTGTTAATTATACATAAATATATAAGTGTGTTTATGTGGTAATTCCTATTAATATGGTGGTGGTGATATGGATATCATCATGCAAGCAGCATTGTTTATCCTCGTAACATCATACTTACTCATCATTTGTATTCCTGCAGTCTCTCATATGGTCGTCCTTCAGCCCTGTACTATTCTTTGGCTGTCTCTCATCTATGTCCTCTATGCCGGGTCTGGGTCTGTCCATGGGAGAGGGAGAGTTGCTTCTGGTAAATTTGTTTGGAGGAGACCTCAATGGGTTGTCCATGGGAGGGGCATTGTCATTGCTGTGCAGACTTTTACGTTTGGGCAGTTGGAAACGAATGCCTCCACTTCCAGGGGACTCTGGGGAATAAAATTTCAACAATAAGCCATTGAATAGCTACACAGTAACAAATCAATTACAGCCCAAATTTTTTGGCCTTGCTTGGTGCACAGTCTACAGTTTTAATACCATTTTGGACAAGCCTTTCTTGTAATCTAGATATTGAAGTTCATCTAAACAGCTGTTTAAAATAAGCCAGTCCATTTGTTACATCTGCTGAGATATCAAGCACACCCCAGGTAAGTGTGATCCATCCTTTATATTAGTGGAGACACTGTTATCGCTTCACTCAATTTTTCTCCTAGGTATATTCATTTTGTTTTGTTTAATTATTGATAGTTCTAGAACGCTTTCAGCAATTTTGGTCATATATCCACAGCAAGGGGTAAACAAAAGGAGAGAAAGAAGAAACAGACTTGGACCCTGACAGGATTAGCAGTAGGTGATTTACGATGAACAAAAAAACAGCATGTCTCAAAAAGTTGACAAAGGAATAGATGATTTACATTTTCTTTTAAAAACAACAACAATTTTTCATAATCACAAAAGCGAGAAGGACCAACAAATGGAATGATGATCAGCACCAATATTATGAAGTATGGCCCAGGAAGACAAACAATTGTCAACAGACTTTCTAGATAGCAAAAAATAATGTAGCTATTTTCCAAAATTGTTTTTAGTGGTGTCAAAGCACTGTTGGTTCTATTACTTTAATTCTTTGTATGCGTTCATTTTTTACTTAAATGCCAATAAAGTAGTCATGCATATTACAAGTGACATATCAAAGTCCAAAGAGTTTGTGTGAGAAACTTACGTCTAAAAGGAGGCCTGTTATCATGTCTGGGTCCCTGGTTATCAAATCGTGATGGGCCTCTAGGCCGTGGGGGCTCAGGGCCGCCTGGGTGATCCATATCCATGTTGCGTGGAGGGGGCGGTCCTCGTGGGGACTCTCCAAATGGGTACCCCATGGGTGGTGGGCCTGGCATGGGCTGCATTGGGGGTGGGGGTGGCGGGGGACCTCCTTGATGAGGGGGTGGTCCATACGGACCATTGGGACCCCTGGGGCCAGGGCCCTGCATTGGTCCGCCATTGTAATTATTGTGACCGTAATTGTTGATCTGGGAATGGAGGTAAGGACAAGAATAATGAGGTTATTCAGTAACAATTATAAGCTATTTGAAACCATGACAGAGAAATGTATGTTTTGTGTAAGAAACTGGTTGGTTCAATGTATCTCCCTCCCTCTGTGATATTTTTTTTCTCAGTTTCCTAAAGGCTGTTTACATTAAACTGTTTTATACTATAGACTGAATAAAATTTTAATATAAAGAGTAAAAAAGGCTATCCTAAGTTAAAAAAAAAAGAAACTGTAAACTCGAAATAAGTAATAAGTATTAAATTATTTAGTCTACAAGTAAGTTATCAATCAAGTCTTACCCATGGAGGGGGAGGCATGGGTTGTCTTGGCATAAACCCCATTCCACCATAGTCATACCTGAAGTACAAAGTAAAGTATAGAAAAAAGAAGGGACATAAAAAAAACAGCAGTGAATTTGAATTCTCAAGAGGGTAATCAGTGAACATTTAAAAACCCTTTACACTGTTTCAATACAGCTAAAAAAATATACAAAATATTAATCAATAATACTTTTTTTTTAATGCACTTAATCAACCTTTTTTTTGTTGTTGACATTCAAATCCTCCAAGTTTCATTTGTGAAAAAAACTTACGGGTATCCATACTGCTGATATGGATTTTGTGGGTGACCCCCATAACCCATTCCAGGAGGATTAAAGCCGTAGCCATAGGGTGAAGGTCCATCAGACATGGGTGTGTGATCCATTTGATTGTATGGTGGTGGAGGGGGTTGAGAGCTACTTGTGGGGGGCAGAGGAGGAGGAGACGAATCATTTTGTTGACTGTTATTATTTGAATTTTCTTGTTCAGAATCTGATGACTTCTCTCCCTTCTTGTTTTGTTTCTTCCCTTGATTGTTGTTGGGGGTGTTGGGTGCTGATTTGATGTTTTCTAAGGCCTTCACAGCATTATTCCATTCTGGATTATCAGGAAATTCTGGTGGCTTTCTTTGGTCTTCCAGAGCTTTCATAGCATTCCTCCATTCAGGTTTCATGCCATGCATAGACATGATTCTGCAATATTTCTACAATAAAAGTGAGAAAATAATTATAAACAGTACTCAAAGTAAAAGAGTATAGAGGCTTTTTTACTCAAAAAGCTTTATATTATATAGTGACTTTCAATTATCAAAATAAAATTTCTTATTCGCAACTGGATGAGAATAATCTTTCCCTTTTAACAGATCAATACCATTTCAGTAAACTGACATCCCAAAAGCTTAAATTTCTGGCTTTTGGATTATTATATATCTAGTTCCATTGAGATCTGATTTATCTTATAAGAACAGGCAAACCTTGAAGATTTTGATGCATTTAATAAGGTATTTTAAGATATCCATCAGGTGATACCAAAAGTAACTTGAGAAGGGGAGACTTATGTAGTTAGACTAAGCAAAACATGGCACAGTTCGTTAAATTGCAATGTTTCACAGTAATTAATATGTTAGATTTTGTGATCTTTTTAATGTTTTAGGCGGATCTGATAATAACATAACCATAAGCTGCTATAATAACTATCAAAAACTCCTCACTCGATCGAAGGTCTAGCCGAGATTTAGATTAGGGATACTAGGCAGTTTGAACGGCCAATAGTGAGCCATAAAACCATTCATGATGAATAGATCTTAGACCTAATCAAAAATATAGTCTAATCCTTTTAACATTATCTTCATATCCTGTGGATTTTTATCCATTTGTTTAATCACAAGCAGCTCAAAGATGGAGAAAAAGTATCTAGAACTTAGTCTAAACTAGCGTAGTATATATCGAGATAAATATAGGGAACCTAGTTAGCTAGAGCCTTCAGCATTGAAATAGTAAACATCAAGTCCAGTTAGAGAGAAGACTAGACTAGACCTAATATCTATCGAGACTTATCTAGTCTAGATGATTTTCTATTGTTTGAAAATAACTTACTTTGTGTACTCTTATCTAGGTCTATGCTGTTTCAAACGGACATTTGTCACAAATCTCTTCTCTATTTATGTTTCTAGAATAGTTTCTGGCTGTTTTGACAATCTGTTTGTATGATGAGCTCATCAAAACATGGCGATTGTTGAAGCGGAAGTTGTTCAGAAGAACTAATCTTTGACTGAAGGTTGTCATGATCAAATATGAGTGCTAAGAGAAAACCTATTAAGAAAACCATTATGTATGGTTAACGTTTTTTATGTGCATGGCATTTTTTTTATAGAGAGGTCTAGATAGATATGGTCTATCTATAGGTCTAAGATCAGCTTGTGCATTGGATCAAATTTCTTGAAATCTTAGACCTTCTTTGTTTTTAGAGATTGATAAAAGTTTTCTTCTTCCTTTTACCCCCGCCATTCTCCTCAAAATTTAAATGTCCGTTGTTGCTTTGACATTTTTCCTTCACAATATTTACCCCCCCCCCTCTCCCAGTCATGACGTCTATCTTAGATAGACTATCTAGGACCTAGATAAACAGACAAGTGTAGAGTCTGGCTCTAGTCTATGTTTATCTTCTAGCTATAGATATGTGCAGGACCTAGCAACTCCAATACAGATTCGCTGAAAATATAGAATATGTTATAGATTCGTTGGATAACAGAGACCTACTACCTATTGTTTGTTTCTATGTCTATTCTTTTATCATGACGGTATCCATAGAGCATAAGTGGCAAAATGGAGCGATGAATTCGAAACATTCGAGCCTTGGTTCAGTCAGTACCAAATGTATTAAGATGGACTCCCACTGTGGAGACCAAAGACATTAAATCTTTGGTGGAGACAAATCTGAGCCAGTGGCGGAATTTCACTATAGGACACAGTGGATACTGTCCCCCCAACTTGTCCAACTACATTTTCTCTGTCTACTATCTGCTTAACACTTTAAATAAACAAAATATCTAAAACTAGAACATTATTTTAGTTTTCTTAAGGTCCCTCTCACGCGCGTAGATTCATTTTTCTCACGCACGCAGTTTCATGATCCTCTAACTCGCCTGGTAGACTACCACGCGTCTACTAGCTAGCTTGGACTATTATGCAAATTTCGGCTGACTTTGCCTAGTCTGTTCGCGGCAAAAGGGTGGCGAAACGAACCAGCAGCTCGTGTACGACTCGTCTATTCTGCGATGTAGGGGGGGGGAGGGGTAACAGACAATACATGGCCATCCTTACCATAAGGTTATAACCACGGACACTTCTCAAATGTGTCCGAGTATGATAGCCAACCCCCCGGGCCCTGTGTGAAGGGGCGTCCAGAATACTCACACCGTATCCATCCAACGTCTCGTAAGAGGCGAGAATCGGATGGGGCGGGGTAAGTGGGAGTTGGCTGCAACCACTTACCCCCACCGCCACGACCGCGGTCCGCCAGTCGGACCCCGGTGACC
>JAUEKZ010004671.1:6417-19191 GCA_031471865.1 Melibe leonina | reverse complement strand
GACAGATTTACCACACTCCAATGTCCGCCATCTTGGAAACCTCTAAATAACGACATTTCCGAATAACGACATAATTTGATGGTCCCGAGCGATGTCGTTATTCGGAAGTTGCACTGTATGTCTTATTTGGTATGTAGGCAGTTCAAGTCTCTATGACATACATACCAGTGTTTTCAGCCATCTTGTCAGAGAAGTGGACATGTTGCCAAGGTGTTTGAAATTTGCATCCAGGTTGCGCTCATAGATTTCATAATTCACCCTCTGTCCTGCCACTTCCAACAACCGCACACCCATTTCTTCATGGTCTGTGACAGTCAACATGACCTGACAGACACAAAAATACAGAAATTGAGACTCAAACTTGTCAGATCCTCTCTTTATCAATACAATGGAATCTTTCAACAGTTTATACAGCATGGAACACTTCATTTACAAATTCATCAATGCATTGAGGTTTTTCTAAAGTTAGCAATACTTATTCCCAAAAAAGGGAAAGAAATAACAGTGTACAGATTATTGCATAGAGTATTTTATGCTCTACCCACCACCCTGAAAAAAGTATCCAATATAAATGAATGTATACAGACTTAGAGAGACAGAGTATTAGAAAACATTCTATCTACAATCATCTTAATATAAACTAAAAAAAGATTTTTCAATAAACTGAAATGTTTATGAGGATATTTTTAAAAAGTAAAAGAAAGGTTTTTTTCTCCATAATTTGAAAGTTTTAAGAGAAAATTAATTACAAATACTATAAAAACGGATATACATTTGATATAGTCTGTCTACCTACTCTGAATGTGTCGTTGTCACATGGTATATTCTTATAGATTTCTCCATACAGTTTAACATTAATTCCTCATCTTTGCTGGTACTGAGAGCGATTTATTTAATGAGGTATGTATACATGAAAAATTAGAAATAAAGCTAAGGCATTAGAGGATGAGGACAATGAATACATTATAAACTTTTATTACAGTTAAGTAAAAAGAGTGCACTAGTGTGAACACCCACCTCTTCTGCCAGTTTGTCCTGTCCGTGTGAGTACAGCTCACACACCTGGTGACGTCTTAGATAGTCCAGGTCTAGACCAAAATCCTTGCCCAGCTCAAAGGCAGCCTGTAAGCAATCAGGAGGAAGGAGTGAAATAGACATAGACACAAGCGTTAATGTACTGTACTTTTGCTATACAAATTGGTAAAAAAAACCCAAACAAAACAACCAATCAAAAAGTATTCCAAAGTCAAGTGTAACCACAACCATCTAACATTAAGTTTACTAAAAAAAAACAAAAACAAACTGAGAATTCAATCCTGCTTTTAGGCATTTAGCCCAGAGTGGAAGTTTGCCATTGCTTGTGACGCCACCTTTACTTTCGCTGCATATAAAGACCTAGATCCTCGTTTACTGCTGGGTAGACAGAAAGGCCCTGAGAAATTTTTTTGCTTCAGCTGGTACTCATATTTGTGACAAATGACACGAGGATTCAGAGCAAAGCAATAGTCAGATACTGCAACTACTGAGCTTTCAAGTCCCCCTGTTTACATGATGGAAAAAAAACCAACAACTAAGTCTTTAAAACTTTTGATGCTTTCAACAATTTGAAAAAAATAAATGGAAGCTGAAATATGAATCATAAAAGCAAATAGGTGAAACCCCCCCCCCCCCCCCCAAAATATCATTAAAAGAAAAAGCTATGTTACCTGTATCCACTTTAAGGCCACAGGGTGCAGGGAACGTTGCCTTTTGTATACAGGGCTGGAGGTGGGGGAAGTTGTGGAGGAGGGGGGGCTTGAGGTCTCCGAGGAAGGAGACTCCAGCGTCCCAATGGCACTTGAGATCATACGACACAGGAACTGGGGAGGCGGATAGAATAAGAATGTATACATATATATAAACTGATCTGCATAAAAACACAACACTTATTCTATAATTCATTACATATCACTAGTCATTATTTTTTTGCTTTTTCATCTTTGTAAATGATCTATTGAGTAAATTTTGGATGATATTGAATGAACAAAAAACGAATTGTTGCACAAATTTGACAAAATTATGAAGTAAATTTTGGATGATATTGAATGAACAAAAAGCGAATTGTTGCACAAATTTGACAAAATTATGATGCACCAGATTTCCAAGTGCGTATTTTGAAAATTTTAAAAAGCTGGTTTAGCATCCTTTGTTTTATAGTAACTAACTCAATATGACTGATGATTATGATCCATGTAAAAATGCATTATTTAGTGAATGTACATAGAATATATTCATATTTCAAGCTAAGCTTAGCATTTCTTGCTTCAAACTGCCAAAAGACTAATGAAATCATATATCAGCCTATTAAAGCCCATAAGACGAGTCAGCATATAAACTTAGAACCCTCCAAACACAACTTACTGATTTCCGACTCATCACCAGCTCACTGTCCACTTTCTGGCTTGGAAGCAGAGGATGTGAATGCAGCTCTTTGAAGAGAGCCAAACGCCCCTGATATCAAAGATATGAGAAAATATTGGTAAAAATTTTTTTTTATGATATGTAAAAAAAAATTATTTTCAATAAACCTAAGATCAAAGATATGAGGAAAAAATCTGAAAACAATTAATCAGATGAGTGAAAATAAATATTTCCAGCAGTATAAGCCTCTGATCACACTCCCCTTCACACAAAAATAGGAAATGAAACAATGTTGGAATTCATTAAACAAAGAAAAGATTGACAGATGCTAACTAATAATGTGAATTGAGCGTATTTCAATGCAAATAATGCAAGATAATTCTCATTATCATTTTCTTTCGTGTTTGATTTTCAAGTAGACACACCTTGTTGTCGAAAAGAGAGAGCACTTTGACGGACTTCATGCCGAGGTAAAGTACAGCGGCCATAATGCGGAGCAGGTGTAGATGCACTTTAAGCAGCCCATAGTTGGTAGCCTTCTGGTCAATGGCAAGCTCCACCAAGGAGGTTGGGCCTTGAGCCTTCTGCCACTCCGTCTCAGTGTTACACACCGGCACCTCATGTGCCTCACAATTGGCCTGCAGTGGATATAGGCAGAATGGTGTCAAATAGCAAAATCAACAAAAATGTACCGTGGAACCGCTGGATAATGACATTTCCCGGGACCAGAAAATTATGTCGTTGTCCAGGGTTGTCGTTATTCAGGGGTTCCAATGTACTTTTTGCACTGTTAGGATAATCATTATCATCATATCGTAATCAAGAAAAAAAGTTATGAAAGAAAAAAGATAATTCAAGAAAAATTATACAAGATGTGAATCAGAATGAAGGAAAAAGTTCAAAAAGTAAAAAAAAAAATAACAATATGAAAATGATGAAAAGATTTTTCATCTAAGAAAAAAAACCAAAAAACAAATCTTTAAATCAAAATTGAAATGACATTTTAAAGATATAAAAATGAATATAAAAATAGTGAAACAATTTGGGCGAAAGGTGCAGAATAAGTGATGTTGAGGCAAGAACAGAGGAAAAAAGAAACAAAAAAAGGAAAGTAGAAAGTTACCCACTGTGGGATTTGTACACAGGTCCTAGATAAGGGAAAACATAAGGAGACACGGTTATCATTGGACAAAAGTCTGATTGATGTTAGTCTGAGTTAAGATATTAGTACCAAGACAAAATTTCATGGAACCCACAGGTTAGACTTTAGGTCTAAGCTTATGAAAACAACAACCTGGAGCATAACACGACTTCTTTAGCATAAAGCTATTTCATCACAAATTACTTTTCCAACCCAATCACATACACATGAGTCGATACCCATATATAAATATAACAGCTATTAACTCGCACAATTAGGGGAAATTTTTTTTCCTGAGTAAAAAAACCCCCATCAAAGTGCTGATAACCGGGAAAAGCAGAAGACCAAACCCAACAGAAAGAATCAAAACCCTGGTTCTGAGCCCCCTGCTGCATTTTTCTTCCAACAGACTATCATGCCTTTGAAACATGAATAGTAAAAAAGAAAGTCTAAGTTTTGAGGGTATCAAAGTAGTAAAGAAAACCAAAACCAAACACAAGTACAAAAGAGACTCACATCCATCACAATCTCCATGAAGTCCACACACAAGGACACAAAGACCACCAGCCCTGAATCACTGACTCCGACCTCCTGAGGGAAGAGAAGTAATTCAGGTCAGATTCAGTTGATATCATTAAAATTGTCTGGTAGAAAAATTTCACTGTTTGATACATCTAAATCGTTGCAATCCACTAAAAAAATAATTTCAAAGTGATATTATATATTTTTTCTACAGTTCTCCTTTCCTTAAAGTTTACAGGTCTAATGACTGTTAGAAAAAAGTGATATCTTTAAAAGAGAAAAAACTTACTTTCCGACACAATCGATCTTTGGGGGGTTTGCCAACCTGAAAAAGATAACAATGAGTTAGAAACCAAAACACTGATAGTTGTGTACAGTAGACATAGATCTAAATAAAATAAATCTCAACTATGTACCTGATTTTTCCTTTAATAGACTCAGATGTAATAATTCGTTATGAAATTTCTCTGAACCAACTAAGAAATAAAAATTCCTTTTAGCCTAAACATTAGGCACTTGGTACCAGCATTCTAAAGTTTTATTTAAAAAGTTTCTGTTAAAAATATACACCCTGCCTCTGTTTACATATTATAGCTACATCCTATACAATATAAAAAGAGTAATTGTGTAATAGAGACTACTGCAAAGATTTGACCACTGACCTTCTCCATCAAGGTGGCAGCTGCAGACGCCCTCTTCTGTACAAACATGTGCCAGAATAGGCTGCACACACCTGGGGTGAGGGGAAACAACATGGAAAGCAGATGAAAACTTGCTCAAATAAAAGAATGAAACAACAAAGAGCTAGCTAAGAATGAAAAAACTTTCCTGTGAAGATGGATGACAATCAATCAAAAGATGTTTCATGTTTACACTCTTTTTGACTAAGACAGAGACTAATAAATAACTCAAATGTGCTTTGATACAACCCGTTGGAAGTTTCAAAGAACAAAGTTCATTTAAGATGCTAATTTGATAGATCCATCTTTTGAATGGTTCTTGATTTTACACGATAGGGCAAAGTATAAGCAGTGGCTTAAAAAAAAAGAACATTCAATATAAAAAAATATGATTCATAATATGTCAGTTTGAAAGGAAAACTGATGGTTTGACACATTTTGACCTGTGACGAATTTTGTCAGAGCACCTAAAAATTATGGTATAATCTATATATTCATTGAGAGTAAAGACAAAAGTCTGTGCCAGTAAAAAAAATAATAAAGAAATCTAAATTTTGCTAAAATGCAATTTCCGATGTATTCTTCACGCTCAGGGGATCAGCATGACTAAGTGCCTTCGGTGATTGACTCATAAAAAGGAGATTGTGTTTGATTCCCTGCTGCAGCTGGTGTTTGATTTAAAAAAAATCTAATTAAAAAAATCAAGCTTACAAAATACATTTAAACTTTCAAAGGTGGGTTTCTTACTCTGGTTTAGAGTTGTATTATCTCTTGTCCTATTGGATCGTTTTCTCACTATTGGTCTTGACAGAAATTGTACAAATGGCAAATATATACATTCATATAAACACATCTAAAACAATTCTCAACCCACAGAAAAAGCATTAACAAACCTTGGCGCAACACTGCATTATCCACCAATCTGAGGTATTCTAGGGACAACTCCAAATTCAATATTTCCTTAGAAACAGAAAAACAAATATTTATAGTATAATAATTTTAAAAAAATAGCTGAATCTGTAAAATCAAATTAGGACGAAAAATGTTATTGTTCCATGAGAAAAGAGAGAGTATTATGTTAATGTGCAAAAAATGTATTATCAATTTTTAAACCTATTCCAAAACTGCAATTTGCAGCCGTCAAGCTATCAAAGAAAAAGTAAAAAATGAGATTGAAAATTACAGTAACTCATATCCTTAGAGTATCTCATCACTAAAAATGATTTAAAGAAAACATCTATTCCCTCTAAAACGGAATAAACTATCTGGAGGGTTCCCCCCCCCTCCCCCCATTAAAAGCTGCCAGTGTTGTTACCTGCGGGTCCTTGTTCCACACCACGGCAAACTCCCAGCAACAGTTGGCCAACAGGATGTCGTTGTTGAGGCTGTGGGGAAACCTTTTCCTCAGCTCGTTCATTTGATCTGGAAATAATAACAGAAAAGAAATAGACATCAGAACAAAAATAAAATGTCATTGAATTGAATGAGAGTATTGAATGTTCATATGGATCTTTTTTTTGGTCAATATTTTGCTGCAGTTACTGAAAAGCATTACACAAATTGCAAAAGATGAAAAAAAATTTAAATACAAATAACCAGATTGCTTTTTCAGAATTTTTGTTTACTTTGAAAATCTAACTTTCTGGTACACTATCATATTTGCCTAAAAATAATATACACTTATGGTACAGATATATCAACTAACTTCCCTTCATTTCAAGATTCACAGCTTTCTTACATTTGACTTTATCCCCATGAGACATGACCTTGATGCACTCCTCCAACGCACTCTCTGACTCAGCAGCAGGTGGCTCCCCCTGGGTTTCTTCCTGTCCCTGATGTGTCTGCGTCTTTGACTCCTCCTTTTCCTCTGCATCCTTTGCTGCAGTCTCACTGCCTTCCGCTGCGTTGTCACTCATGGAGTAGTTGGAGAAGTTGTGGAATAGAGATGTGGGGTGCAAGTGCTGATTGACTACGTAGCGAGCCACCACCTCTGACACAGATCCTGTGAGAAATTCAATTTTCCATCAAATACAACAAATAAGGAATAGGAAAAAAAAACTAAACAAAAAAGATTTTACAAAAAAACTTACCTTTCATTCAAAGTTTAACAACCTTATGAAACAAAACCTTTGATACTATTTTTAGTAATAAGAAGTAGTATATAAAATCTTATCCCAGATAAGAAATGTATCTTACAATGTTTGAAACAAGATTTAAGTTTGAGCTTTATCTTATTTCCAAAGACAAAAGGAAATAAAAAATCAGGTACAATATTAATATTGGTGCATGTCACCACATTGTACTAGTCAAAATTTCACATATTTCAGAACTTACTTTTTACAATTATATTGAGCACTATTGAGTACAGTAAATGGATATTGGCACAAACATAAAAGATGATTATCATCATCTTTATAAATATTATCAACTCACTGAACTATGGCTAATTTCTCAACAAATGTCACCGAAATCATCTTCAAGAATTCATAGAGAATCCACCATACAAGCTTTGACTATGATTTTTTTTAGCTCAAATAAATCTAAACAAGATCTGTTATATATGCTTATGTTAAAGAATACATCATCTTAACTGGGAGATTTTAAACCACAAAACAAAACTTTTGACAAATTTTTGAAAGCCTCAAGCAAACTGCATGATTGTGTTCTAGACTTGGTTAAATGAAAAGGACAGCTATGAAAAATGATGTCCCTAGACCTAGTCTATATTGAAATAAATATATATATATATCTTTTTCATGTTCTTTATCAATGTCTTATGGATCGCCATTGGTTGTTCAAACTACTTCTTGTCCTTTTAATAATTCCAGGACTCATCTAGACCTCTGATCGAGGGATAGTTATAAATAGCAATAGGCAATGACTCTCATGGGAGTCTTTGTGTAATATTTTTATGTACATAGTTACTAAATACATAGGCTAAAGAACCATCAATTGAATGTACTAAAATTTGCACTCTTATGCACATCAGACCACTGCAAAGTGAAGACTGTTTCATCGAGACAAAACATGATCTGCACCATAGTTCAGTGAGTTAAAAGTAAAACAAGTAGCTAACCTTTCCCGCCACTTAGCAGCTTGGACACAGATAAAGAAATGGACGGGAAAGAATCATTGGCTACTGTTGCCTCCTCAGTCGGAATGTGTAGCAAGGTGCTGATGGCGATGACGTCCTCAAACTGCTTGGTTATGAGTTCCCACAATTCCATGTCCACAGTCACCGCTTCCCACTCCTGGCCTTCAAAACTGGTGTCAGCTGGACTCGGCTGTTCAGCCTCATCTGATTTTGTGCTGGCTGTATCTGCATCAGGGTCCTGTAAAAGCATCCACAATATTTTAGACTTTGTGTGTATGGTTGGTTTGTGGATTGTTCTAGCACTAGCACCATACAAATCAATTATTATTATTCATATTTCCATTATTCTTTAAGGTGTCATTAATAGGTCCCCAATGAATGAGATAACATGGATGGAGTGGAGAAAAGGCCTTTTATTAAGAGACAGGTCAAAACACAACCGTGTTTATAATATAAGCCGTTACCAGGTTACATTTATCTGCACTAATTTTGTTATCTTACTTTCCTCATTAGGCTGGGGTTTGATCTTGTAGATTATTGTGCCTTAAGTTGTCATCAAATGAACAAACAAATAAAACCACATACAGGCTGTCACATGTGTTTTCAAGAAGTGTCAATAAAAAAAAACACCAACAAGCATTAAACAAAATTTCTTCAGAACCAACCTTAGACTTGTCTTTGCCCAATGCGTGTAGTGCCACTGCCCGACACACCAAGGCTGCTAGGTAGCCTGCCACAACATTCTCTGACTGTGAACACATGTTACGGACACGCTGCCACCAGGCAGACACCTCATTGGGGTCAACCACTGTCTCACTAGTGTCTGGGGACAAGCATTACAAGAATGTAATTCAATTCTTTTTTTATTCTTTCCCTTTCCAAACAAATCTTTTACCATCGGGTCAATTGCAAAATGTTTATTTTTTGCTCTCTACTTTATGATGTATATATATGTAAAACAAACTTGAAATAATAATTGGAGAATTAATGAATTTATATATTATCGACATTGAAAAGATGTTATATTGCAAGTATATTTATGAATTTTTCATATCTAGTTGTTCAACAAATAAAACCTCTTGCAAACCATTTCAGACACTTTTCATCATAAGATTACAACCTTTATAAATTTTTAATTGTATTATTAATTCTTCAAAGCATAAATCAATTTTAGAATTTTATTGACCACTGATTATTTTGAAGATTTTTCACAATATGAGGATTTACATTATTTCTTTTTTCATAGCCCATTGACATCATTACTAGACTTATATCAAGTCTTCATTTTTCAGGTTTGAATATTGCTTGAATGTATATTGGGGCTTAAAGTGTTTTTTAAAATTCAATACCGGAAATAATGACTCATTGGAAACTTAATAAATAGGACACTGTATTGTAGTTACCTGCCATGGCTGTGATACTCTTCACCAACTCGTATAGACTAGCTATTTGTGACACGGTCCTCTCATTGCTAGACAACCAGTAGAGCAGAAGAATGTTCTGCAATAGAAATAGACGGGAGATAAAAATTCCTTTCACATTTAAGTGATAAAGATTTTAATCCAATCTGGTGAAACTAGAAGATGAAGGTCAAATTTTATTGCCGAAAGAAACATCACAATACTTGAGTCAGGATTCGATCTGTGCCCTTTGAGTGAGGGAGAGCTAGAAGTGTCATAGAAAAGTTTGAAAACAGTATAGAATATGGATACAAGAGTTATACAAGTGTAATATTCTGAAAACATTTAAGACTTACCAGAATCTGGTCAGGGGGTAAGGTGCTATTACGGACAAGTTGGAACACTTCAGATGCCGGACATTTGCCTTCTATGCAGTCACTAAAGAAAAATGTTGCTGTGGTAGTAAAAGAAAAGGGATAAATTTTAATTTGTAACTTAAATAACAGGCTAGTGCTTTTGTCATGAAAATATCTGGGTGTTTTTAAAGAAATGAATAACAGTAACATGCTCTCTGGATTTTCCTCAAACTAAGAGGGTAGGAAATATGATAAAGAGTAAAAAAAAAAGTTCTTTCCGATTTCAAGCTATTTATTCTTTCTGCAAGAAGGACTACAAGAGGGTCATGTGCATGGACTTCTATTTGAATAAGACGAGATAAGACATACTTTAATCAGCATTTAAAAAGGAATTATAAAACAATGTCACATCTACAAAATTAGAGATGAACAGGTACAACTCGATACAGTGGCATCACAAACAAGTGTAAAAACTCTTTGGTACATCATGATGAATATCATAACACAATTACCCAAGGCAAGTCTTCTCTCCTCCGTTGCCTCTTTACTGATGGAGAGGACCAAAGCCTTGGAAGAACGAGCAGCAGATGGGGAAGCAGAGGATTCTTCTTCAGAGTTGAGGATGGTGCGATAAGAGAATGCATGCAGGAAGGAAGTGACAGGGAGGGGGTCACTGTCCTCCTTGAATGTCACACGAGGGGCTTGGGGCTCTGGGTTGGACACTAGGGTCAGTAGACGGAGCTTTGCTAACAAACTGACAGTCGAGGCCGCATCTCTTTGGGGCATGTCAATTATCTGAGTCAAGATCTGTAGGCAGAAGGAGAAGGGAATTACTGATTTCAGAAAACTTAGATACATTGGATTAAATAAAGTAATATTTTTGTCAAACATAGCTCTTTAAGAAATGTTTATCTTAAAATTTAGGCCTCATCAAATCATAATGAATTTTTTCTCTGAAGATTAGAAGGCAAAAAGACATATTATCAAGTCAAAAGAAATATTTCAATAGAATCAAAATGAAGCATACATATCTCTTTTTCTTTTTTATTCAAGAAAGAGTGTTCTCACCATTAATTTCTTAGTCAAACTCACCTCTAGGTTAGATAAGCTACTGCTTCCACTCTGAATGCGATTCAGGTTCTGCATGGGGGAGTAGACGGAGAGGAGAATTTTCTGAGCTCGACAGAACCGGAGCATCATACGACTGTCAAGGTCTAGGGTGTCCTCAGCTGTTGAAGAGCATATCAACGCACATTAAATACGCACAGGAAACATAAAATAATTACACCAAAGCGTAAATATAAAAATAACACAGTTCCAGGATACTAGCATACATAATGTACTCTCAAAATATATCTACAGCCATACAAACAATCAATATTGACCTGCATTTCATTAGACCTTTGCTTATTGAGTCATGTTGTAATAAGAGAAGATAAAACAACTAAGATTGGACATGTTATTCAAATTCATTGCTGAATGAGTACAAACAAAAAGGGCTGGTTATGTCTACACCATAACCACAGCAAGTGTCTCTTACATCTGGATTTCAGTCTTTTCAGAGCGGCATCAACAACAGAGCTCATAACCTTGAACGGCAGCAAGCGAGTGCTAAGGATTCTCTCCAATGCCTGAAATCCATTTAACAAACATTTTAATATCTGTATGATGTTTAATGATAAAAAAATTCCCATGAACTAGGTTAAATATCAATTGAACTAATGAAAAAATTATCAGACAACAGCTGAATTGAATGCAAAAATTGACCTAGCGACCAAAACATTAGACATGTTTGTAAATGTCCAAAATGCCATCCAAAAAGGTTTGTAAAACTTGTCCTTATTAACTCATTATACTACCAATTATGGAAGAAAGTGACAAAAATGCTGTTATAAGAGAGGGTCCTGTATTTTGTGCTCTTCAACTCAAAATAGACAAAATAAAACAAATTACCTGTAAAGTGCTACAATGACTAGCAAGATGTGTGAGGATGCCAGTTACGTGGATGTTTTATAACAAGGTTTTATTGTATTTTTTTCTCTCTCTCCTTATGGCAAACTATATTATTTTTCTTTAAAAAAACAACAACATCAACTCTTTCATAAAATAACTTCCAACTTACTTGGTGTGCAATACTTGATATTTTCATGTCAGAAACTGTTTGCAGGATTGTTTCTTCAAGTTCCTCTGTCAAAGCAGAACAGTTATGTTTGAAGTTCATGAAAAACAAAATAGTTTTATAATAATGCAATCTTACTGAAATGATCATAAAAGCTGTAAAAATTTACTGCGACTTAAGTTTATTATAATAAAATCCTTCATCACATCAGGATAACTAAGCAATGAAAGGTTGGAGATAACACTTACCTGCTGTTTCATACGAATCTTTCAAGATTGTCTTCAACTTCTTCAAGAGGTGCAGATCTCGAGCCCTCTTGCTGCTTTTATCACTGAAATGTAACACAATAAATATTTTCATATCATATATATATGCAAATGATATAAAAATCTTTACCAACAACAATAACTAATAATAAACTGCAATGATGGAAAACAAAAATCTAACATATTTATACGGCGACATAAACTGATAATGTAAAATTGGAACACACCTTTATTAAAAACATTAAAAAATACAGTAAAAAAAAAAAGTTGGTAGAAACTTGCCAATCAGAAATACTACTTTAACTCTATATCACCGCAACTTTCTCTAATAACCTGTTTTGCAGTAATAACAATGTCAGCATTAATCATAACACAGTTTGAAAAATTAATACACATTTTTTTGTTGCCACCCGATGTTCTGATGCTCGGGTAGTCAGAAAGAAACAAAGTTATTTTTCTCATCTTCCACTTACTGCTGTTTTAAAATGAATATATAAGTGAACAAAAATTGTTATAAGAATTTGGTAAGAGCCTACCAAAGCATACAAAGGCTAAAAAAGTGTGTGAACTGTTTGCCAAGTGAACTGATGATAGTAAGTCCTTGTGATTTTAATGATTTGAAAATTAGATTCCTTAAATAATATGCCTACCCATAAGCAAAAAAAAAGAACATGTTTTAACACAGATGGGAAAAAAATTGGGAAAAAATTCATGAGTCTGATCATAATGAGGAAATGAAATGTCAAAAAGGAGGAAATTTCATCGATGCTGATGTCAGACTACCATTATCAGT
>JAUEKZ010004452.1:6691-19197 GCA_031471865.1 Melibe leonina | reverse complement strand
CACACACACACACACACACACACACACACACACACACACACACACACACACACACACACACACATACACACAAACACTTACACCTATTTACAACCACAAACACATTGGTAGCTTTTCTATCACTTATCTACCAACAGCCAAAATATTCTGACATGGTATGGGATAAGGGTAGGAAGTAATTCTTTCAACTGAATAAGAGCTAGATGCGCAAGCATTGTCTCCTCTACTGATAAATAAATAAATAACAAGTTTTGTTTTTTAAAAGGAATCAGTACGATGATTCAGTAGTACATGAAATTTGCACACTTTTTTTTTAATGGACTCAATAATATCAATGAACTGAAAGTCATGAATTATATTAAGTCAGAGTGGGTCATAAAAAAGTAAAATATGAAATAGTAACACAATGATTCATTCATTGTTATGTTTTTTTTTTTTTTTAATTTTTTGTTTTGTTTCTTTTATTTGTTGAGGCGAGGGGTTTGTATTTTTATTTTCCAAAATAAATTGGGAATTTGTAGCGAATCTTTGACTTTTTTTTTTGATCACATTGGATTTTAATATATATAGAAAACTAACCTTTATTTTTGAGATTGAAAGCATAACTAACAAATATCACATCACCAAAACCGAAATGGTTTTCGAATGAATTCATTCACTTTTAGCATGGATAGAGCTGTTCTTCTACATGCTGATACTGTGTCCTTTTCTCCTCTCCTCTCCTCATCCTTTTCCTGGTCTGTCTCTCCGTCTCTTCTTCTCCCTCATCATTGTGTGAGTGTGTAGATAAGTCTTCAGTGTTATTTGTAGTTGTTGTTGTGTTACTTTTAATGTGGTTTGTTCTGTTTGCGTTTCCTCTCCTATCTTTTTTTTTATCTCTTCTTCTTCTTAATTTCGTTTCCATTTTGTTTATTTGTTTGTTTTACGATATGTTTGTACCCTGGTTTTTACTTTCAGTTCTTTATTGAGCTAACCAGGATCCAGAAATGTTTCACAAAGAAAGGTGGCATTTTTGTACTAGAAGAGTTTGGTAAGATTGTTAAAGCCATTTGCCTCTTGACTCTTTCTCAGTACTCTCTCTACATCTTACCAAGTGGTTTGGATTTTTCCTCCTCCTTTTTGCTACCAATAACCTCTCCTTTCAGTTATTGGAATCTTTTTTTTCCCCCATTTTTTCATTTAGTTCATTAAAATAGAAAAAGAATTGCTCCAATTTTACTAATCTACATTGATTCTATCCAGTTAGTTCAATTCGTTGAAATTTTTTTCATTTTCTTGTGTTTTTGTTTTTTTATGTTTTCTTGCTTACATTTTTGTGAGAAGCTGCTTAGGATTGATGATGTCTCATTTAACAATAGTCACACTGTCAACCTCCGTAAAATATATTCATCTTGTATATTTGCTTAGAAACCTGTGCTTTTAATGGTTAGATAGGCCCTTGGTCTTTTGCTTTTCCTTTATGTCTGAACAAATTTTATATTAATAACTTACTCCACGCTGATCAGGATATATTAGTTTTGCATCGTTAAGCGATCCTTGTTCTGTACATATAAATTTCAGGAGAAAAAAGTCTGTATATTTAGACCTTGCATTCTCTATATACCAAGAATAAACAGAATAATTACTAGGGCTAATTTTGTTAGGTTTCAAGATCATCGGAAAATTTTTTTTACTGTGCAGTCCCTGAATAATGACGACATCGTCAGGAATGGGGAAATCATGTTGTTACTTATGGTTGTCGTTATTACAGGGTTATCAAGATGGTAGAAAAAGGGGGCCTGATTATATTTGGATGCAAAGCGCAGACCAGTTATTTTTGATTAGACAAGTCACAACCACATGAGAAAGTTTATTACCCCTAATGTCAAAGGACTTGCAAATTATTTTTTGACTCTTTGAAGCGTCATATTTTCATTGCTTTGAATAGAAAACTAATGCTTGAGTGCCATTTTCCCTCTGTAGTTCATTCGGGGTTGGGACCAGCATGAGTCGATGAGTAGGATTGAGTAAGGCATCTAAAAACTAGAATTTTTGTATCAAATGTCAACTTCAATAGCAGATTATCTCAATATGGATGTCCTTTAAACAGGGTTTTTACTCAAACATATGTTGCAATGTTGAGGTTATTATTTACTGACAATAAATATTTAAAAAATCAGGGCCAGGCACCTTGTTGCGATTCACAAGATGCCACGCTGTACAGACTGTTGTTTTAGAGTGCTTATAGTGTACCGTATATAGTTGTTGGCCTTGGTCTATTGTATCGAGGAGATCAAATTGAAAGGTTTAGGGTGGGAACTGTAATACACTGTGATAGAAAATCCTTTCAGGGTAAAGAATTTGAATATTTTGAGAGCCAAGACAGCTAGCAACATGCAGTTTTCAATACAGGAAATACAAACTCCATTGAGTTTTTGTTCACAAAAAATTTCAATGATGTCCTCATTCCAATCTTCTCAGTAGGACACATACTCCTAAGCTGGTAGCTTTTCAGTTTTTGTGGTCAAGTCAACAGGAATGAGTAAAATTGATAAAATGAAAATAACACTGATTTCTAATTATAATGTTACCTTTGTTCTCATTGGCTAAACATCTTACTTAATAATCTAACTGCTTTTAGCCTTTCATTTTCACTATCAATATGGCCTTAGGGAAGAGTCAAAATCATTTTGTGTTCTTTAATTTGTTACATATTAGTTTATTCTTACTGTTAAATGAGAATTTTTGAAATATTTTAAGTCTAAATACCTTTCAGGATAATTTGATATGACGATGGTGCAAATAAATTTTTAAAAATATTCACACCTACATTCTCAATGAACAGAAAAGTGGAGGAACTTGAAGGTCACAAAAGCAAATAAAAATAATTTAAGAGGTGGTTTAGTAAAATCCTATTGAGTCAACTCATGACATGTGGGATCAAATCTGGTTAATACAAGCACAATTTCCAATGGATCGGGATATTAAAAATGTTTTAATTGATTGTTATATGCACTGAGGATCAATTTTCATCATAACAGTTTTTTTTAGCGACTAGTCAACCTTCCACTAGCTTTTTTTTTTGGTTCTGGAAATATTAACATTATCCTGACAGGATTTTCAAATCACCCTGCATTTTTGATGCACATCATATTGTTGAATTCCTTGCACGAAAGAGCACAAGATGTAGTGGGTCTTTTAAAATGTCGTTTTGGTGTTAGCTGTGTGGAGATAAGATAATTTCATTGATTATTTTACAATGTTACATACAAACGTAGCTGGGATTTAGATTTTTATGGCTCAAATTGAAATTTAAAGTTAATGATTTACACAACAGTGTTCTTTCTCAAAGCTATAGTTGCTTAAGTGAATGTAAAAGATTGCACCTGCAATTCAAATTGGTGCACTTGGTTAATGTCCAGTATGCTCATAGATATAATTTTATGCCACCAAAGACGAGATAATATAAAAGAAGCCTTTTGGAAGCCACAAAGATTTTTTTTTTTTTCTGCACACATTGAATGAAAAGTTTTTGCTGGCATATATGACATCGCAGACTGGTCAGAGTGAAAACTGGGAGACAGAAATAGTTTTTAAGCATTGGATCACTTGGCATATCTATGAGGCTCCTTTCTGAAATTCAGGCTATTTTTTGGCATATGTCCGTTCACTGAAATTTGATTTATCTGGTATAAAAACAGGCAAATCTTGAAGATTTTGGTGTCCTTGGCAGTGAAAGTGTTAAACTAGCTCTTGTCTGGCTTGGTCGCCACAAGCTAGTTATTGTCAGGACATCCCTATAATTTATTGTTTGGTCTGGGTAAAAATTTTTCTTTTTTCTTTTTTGACAGATTGCTTTACTTCTTTCTCTGAAATTAGCTTCTGAACAGAATTATGCATAAGAGAAGGAACAAAAAACTACATACAAATGTTCATTAGGGGTGACAATGATTACTTAAAATTTGTTGTTTGTAAAAAAGAATTTTTAACTAGCAACACTCAAACTTCATTATACCACCAAGTGTGGGGAAGACATAAAGTTGGCGGTATAACAAAATGGGGGTTGTATTGAAAATACACTGTACAGTAAGAAAGAGCCTTACAGTACAGGAAGTGTATACAACTCAAAGCTAGATATAGAGATAATAGAGGGATCCACTGGCAAAGGTGACAAAGTGGTCAGTGAGTATTGTATCATGTTTACAGAGCAAATAGGCTGAGAGCCTTTTAAAAACACAAGGAAATAAGTTCACATTTTACAAATAAGTCAGCTACAAAAATTCAATATAAGAATGTTCTGGAAACAGTAGAAATAGTCATGGTATTGAAAGAAGAATCACTGTAAATCCACAGGTTCAAAATAATTAGTTATTATCCAAACGCACATTAACAAGTTTCTTTTTAATCATAACCTTGGAAATTGTCTAGATGCATATTTTAAATTCTTATTGGAAAAGCTTTCACTATTCTTCTAATGATAAGAAAATACTGTCTGATGCCAGTTTGGTACCTGGTAGTTAATATCTTATATTCATCTCCTTTTGTAAAGCCTATATTTGAGTAATTTAAAGGTGTATTATCTTGTTACCTTGTTAGTGACCAAATTTTTTAATACCGAAAATTAATTACACTATGCAAGTCATGAGGGCTACTAATAGATTGTTGCCGGAGGGTGGTATGAGGAGGTTTTTAGTGCTTTTATTAAGTGACAAAATCATTTCATAGCTAACTGCTGGCAGTAGGTGAGGATGGCGGTATAACGGGTGGCAGTATACACTGAGATTTGAGTGTACAGTTCATTGCATATCAAAAGCTATGTCAGCATTTTAGGGTTAAAATTAGTTTGCCTCAGTGTAATGGAGATACAAGTAATAAGTAGGGATAAATTCTGTACCTTTATTCAATAAATCAGCATGTTAAGTTTTCACTTCATTTTTTTTCTCAGTCTTTTGGTTTTTTACCTAATTCTGTTTTTTGAGTATTCCTCTTCATTTGACTCTCAGATTAGTATTGGTTTCAATGATGATCTCATTAAATTGTGTTTATTTTATTTTTTGCTTTTTTCAATCTTTGACTGATTCTTTCTGTCTGCCTGTCGTCCTTACACTTTTCTATGCCATACCCTTTATCCCTACTATTATTTCCATATAATATTAATATTACTCCTCCTCCTCCTCCATCTTCTTCTCCTCTACCTCCTCCTCCTCCTTACCCTTCACTCCCTTCTCATCCTCTCCTTCTCCTCTTCCTCCTCCTCCTCCTCATTGTCATCATCATCATCACACCAATGATAAAAATTTTACTGTCAATGTTAGTTATTAGTTAGTTAAATGTCATATTTCCTGTCACATATATATATATAACATTATGTCCAGTCTTATAATAAAGTTCAATCATTAAAAAAAAACCGCAACCCAGAAATGATTACCATGACTATGTGAAGAAAGAAAAGACTTAGCTTGTGTGAAATACTTATTGCTATGATATGATGTGTGCCTGCATAAATGTTAGCTCCTTGTAGAAGTTCACACTTTCCTTCAATGTTTCACCAGCCTTGGGAATTAAGTATATCTTTGATCACTGCTTGAAACTTTGCTGTATTATTTTTTCTATGTGTGTGTTACGAAGGTAGATTTGACTTTTTTTCCCCCCCAATATTTTTCTTCCAGATCCCAAAACCAAGCAAGTAGTGCAGCATCGATTCAAATCAAGCATGGTGAGTCAAATTACATCTTACATATTTTCCTTCCATCTTCTATCTTCTCATGTTCAGACGTCTACTAAAATGCTTAGACTGGTTTCAGCTGCTTATTTTTTTCTTCTTCCAGGATTATTTCATTATTCTAAATTTGTTGTTTAATGTAAATTTTTTTTTTTTTTTTTTTTTTTTTGTGTGTGGAAACGGAGATCTTTCCTCCTTTAATTGCTGATTAAATTCTATTTATAAATTCAGGGCTCTGATGTTAAGACACAAGCAGTTTTACATATAGGCCTTCTCTGGTACAGATGGTTGCAGAACCACCTTTTTGTCTGTAACCAAACCAGAATCAGCTCTTCAAAAGGGCCCGTTTTTCCAAGGAAAGCTGTGTCTGCCCAAGTGGGCTGGTTGTTGACCTCTGTATCTGTAGATTATTTGAGTCAATATTATTTGAGGTCATGTTCTTTGAGCTTTTGAACTAGTATTTTCAACTTTATTCATCATAAAATGGATTGATAAGTTTGTCCCACTTATCCAGTTTTTGTGATGAACCCCAGGATTCTTGGAATTAATCAATGCATGACGAAATATGCTTATATTTTATTTTGTATACAGGTGTATATGGTATATGATTTAATCACTGGCTCTAACGTTTTTTCCCTTTAATGTATGTAGATAGCTTTTCCATATAGTTAATTTTCATCTTCTTTTTCCTGTTCACATTGTATACCACAGGCCAATGATATAGTGTACATGTTTCATCGAGTGATTACGTGCAAAGTTGCAACTGTCAAGGAGAGAGCTGATAGTAATGCTTTACACTTTTACTTTCAATTTTATACACTTCTCCTCTATGGTTTTTTGGTTGAGGATGTCCATTCCTTCTCTAATTAACTATTTTTTCATAATATTTTCTTCACCTCTTAATTTCTCTCCTAAATATGGCTGAAGTGACAAAAATTGTTACTGGTCATATTATATATATGGCAAAAATGTTGGCTCTGACATATTTCATAGAAATCTTTAGCTCACAGTTTTAATTTGCCCTCATCATACTGCCAATTCCTCATTTCTTACACATGTTATTTCTAAAATAACATTTATGTACTCATTTGTAACAGAAATATTTCATGGGGTGAAGAATCCTTACATTTGTTGGGTTTTTTTCTCTCTTTGAAACTAACATTTTGGTGTGCATTGAAATTTCAAATAATGCACACTGCAACTAAGGTGAAGTACAGTATTAAATTCTTGGTCAAAAGTAATGAGGTAGATACTGAAAAAGTTCTGAGGTACTGGGGTTTATTAAGGAATAAAATTTCTCTTTCTTCTGTATATTTTTGTTTGATAATGCATATTGGCTGGTAATCAGAAATTAAAAGGGCATGAGCTTCAAGTCTCAACCATACTCCTACAATTTAGTCATTAAGTTTTCATTTTGCTAGTGTGTATTGGACCTACCAGTTATACACAAGATATAAGGTGTGTAACAAAAAGAAATATGGATGACACGTAAAGACTATTCTAATGTATCCTGTTATCAGAAGTTTGTTGTGGTACGGTTCTTGTCTATGCTGAATTCTTCAAAATCTCACCATAAGTTTGGTCAATCCTAGCTCTCAAAGGGAGATATGTCATTTTTATATAGTAGCCAAAAGCTGGTGGTAGGTGAGAATGAGTGGCGATGTAACAAAGTTTGAGTATAATTGTTTTTTATGTCCATTGGTCTCTCACTTTTCTTGACTTTTTAAATTCTTTATTTAATTTCTCTATTAAAAAGCGAAACACTCTGCATTTCACTCAATCTGTAGTAATCATAAATTGCATCATCCTTTATAAGGCTAAATCAGGCTGTTTCATTATCATCTTTCTTGTTATAATATTCATTGTACAGAGGGACTCCTGGATGTGGTTTTCTTGTCTTTTCATGATTATTTCTGTGTTTGGGTCAACGGAAATGTGTATTCTGTCTTTCCCATATCTACAAGTACACAAGTACACCTCCCCATCTGCTAACCACCCTGATAAAATAAGCATGACTTAACTCGACTTTTTAACCCTTTCACAGCGAGGTCTGATTCTAACCCAACTGAAATATGCAAAATCGTGAAAATGTACGTTTTCTTATACCAGATAAATCAGATTTCAGTGAACTTATATATGCCAGTTTGCTGAAATCTGATTTATCTCGTATAAAAACTAGCAACTTGAAGATTTTTGTGACCTTAGCATTGAAAGGATTAAAACCATTTTGAAGTCTTGTTTTGGAATGCAATAAGCCTGTTTGCCTAGCCTATGCATCTTTATTTTCAAATTATAATCATTTAGTTTTGTTCATTTGTAAATGGCAAACTGGACAATGATAACAAAATCAGTGGCTAAAACTAAAAGATTCAAATCAGGCAAGTTATGTCGTCAGGGTCATTCCTAATGTGTGCCTGCATGCTGTGTCAGGTCATTGATGTTAACCCTTTTACAGCAAGCTCTGATTCTAGCCCAAATGAAATATACAAAATCTTGAAAATGTATGTGTTCTTTTACTAGATAAATCAAATTTCAGTGAACTGACTTATGAAATTCCGGATTTTGGCATATGAAATCTAATAATTCATCTGGTATCAGAACTGGCAAATCTTGAAGATTTTAATGTCCTTAGCATTGAAAGGATTAAAAGATACTTATTATTTTCAGATACTGATGCCAATAATTGCAAGACTTACTGTGTCTTTGTTAAGGTTTTTGTTCTAGTCTTTCTTTATATGTACTCTTGTCTTTCTGCCTCATTCTTGCTTTTCTTTTTTTTCCTTCACTGAATTAAATGTTGAATAAAAGTATCTAACTTTCAATAAAAGTATTTCAAACCTTTTTTTATTTGAGAGAAACAAAATTCTTGTTTGTGTTATAGTAATTTATTCAGACTATGAAAAGTTGAGAGAGAAAAGTATATTGGAGTGTTATTCTATTTTCTTTCTTTTGTTGTGTTTATTCCCCAGTCTGATGAGATATGCTACGCAGTGTTATGCCTTTTCTCCTACTTGGCAGCGGGGATGGAACAAAGGAAGCAGTCTTAGCCTCTCACTTTGAGAACAGTATTTTGTACTCATTCAATCACCTGTCAAAGCAAATGACTACTTTAGGGAATATTTGACTTGTAATCATTTCCGACATCCATTTTGTGTATGATTTAACCTCTAATTTCAAACCCTAACAAGGGCTTAAACCATTTGCAAAACATTGTCCAGAGAAAATCTTTTTTTTTTACAATGAAGTGTGGAAATCTCCAACATTTGGTTGTGTACTACTCTCTCATGGTTTGGGTATTGTTGCTGAGAGGGCACACTTTTTACTTTTCAATCGAGTAATCTCTCAAACATTTCCTCTCGTCCTTGGAATGTTTCCAGTTTTCAAAGAGTTGAAATTAATACTCAACGTGGATGAATGAGATTTGGTTGACTTTCAAATACTGAACCATTTGTTGAATATTAAGAGCTTCAAATATAAGTCTTATCTTCCATTATTAAATCTATGCCTTGCAGAAAGTATTTGTATGCATTTTAAAACACACAATCTGTTCAGACTTGTTTTATTTCCCCTCATCAACCATTCCAGCTATGTCCTTGCAAATTTGTAATCTTTGTTTATAGCATTTTATTGTAAAATAATTTCTTCATTAACATTTGTAAAGATTTTGGCTCTTGAAATAAATTCTTGAAAATATTATGTTTTCCTCAAGGAACATTTTTTTTTGGTCATCTGTTATTCTTTTGATAAATAACTATTGTCTTGCTAAAATAATGAGAATCAGTAGCAATGGTTTTTTGTGTGATCTCAATCCCATCTACTAATAAATTCTTTAATCGAAAAACTTTCTTAAGCCTGCTCAAAATTTGTTTTCTTTTGCATAATTTCATTTTATTTTTGTTTGGTCACTCAAAAATGTATATAATAAGGTACCTTTTATTATCCGCTAAATTTTGTTCTCCATTTTGGATCCTCATTTGTTCCCCCCTCTCTGCTCGACACCAATGTTTTTACATTCCTTATAAATCTCGTTTTTTTTTTTTTCCAGTTTGTTTTAGAAAAAAGAAAAAAGATTGATTTTAAAGCATACTACACCCAAATACAGTTGCTGTTCATTCATTTACAAAGTTTGTGGAGAGACTGCTTCCTTTGTACTGTGGAATTGTAAAAGAGGCATTCAATTATTTTTGACCAAACAGATCTGTTGGAGAACAATGTAATTTACGTGTTCATACCCATATGACCCAAAAATGCACTAATAGGCTTACTTGAGTAGACAGTTATGTCTATCAATTATCACTGAATGTTCAATGCAGGGACAAAACCCTTCCAGTTTATACCCTATTTTCTATGTAACGTTTTGTCTCTATCTTGGTATTGTTTAAGTTGAAGATAGAAACTCAATGAAGTGTATATCTTATTTATTTATTATTACTGAGAAACGTTATCTATTCCAAATGCTAAAGATAAGGATGGTGAAGAAGAAAAAGAATATATTCGATAACTTATTTTAAATTTCATATTCCTTTAATGCATAGCATGCTATTTTTTCCTTATATATCAAACCTGGTTGCTTAACGCCAAGGAGACCAATCTCTGTATATTTTATTCATTAAAGGTAAAAAAACAATTCTATATCAAAATGGTGCTTATCATTAACCTGAACATCTGAAGCTATTTTCTACATCAAAATACTTTACTGTAATTGAAAAATAAATAAGTTGGTTTAAGAACCTGAAAAAGAATTTCAAAGCTAAATGTTTTAATAATTTTTTTTAGAATTGATAAATTTATTTGTGTGTATCGTATGTGTATCGATTTGTGCTAATCAGATAATACTGGAATCATTTACCTGATGGAAGAAAAGAATTTCAATTGGAAGAGTCTATGAATTAATTCCACTACGAAGTATCGCTCTAATCTATTGTCTATGCATTTGGTGGCATGATTCTTTTTTCATTGGCAAGTGATGTGTTCAAATCTTGTGGCCTTAAATTTGATTTATTTTGAAACTATTTACATGATACCTAATGTTTGTCAATTAATGGGATTTTCAAAATTACTTGCGTAAGACTTGACTACCTACATACATTTTTTTTCTCTCTTCTTAAACCTCTTAAAATTAATAGGAAATGTAATTTTAGCTATATCTAACTTAAAATTAATAGGAAATGTAATTTTAGCAATGCGCTAAGCTTTAGCTATATTTAACTGTAGACAAATACGAATACTTGATGAATTTGAATGTTACAGGGGAAGAACTATCAAAGTCACATTTTGTCATTTTAAGAGCTTTTGCCCTGGGTTAATTATATCCAAAACTCCTTCTACCCCCTTTGAAATATTATCTCTAAAAACGATCAGGGTCCAGAGTTACTCATTAATTCTAAAAACTACTACAAAGGAAGAACGAGTGTTTTGAAATATAAAATATAAAAAGTTGGTTTTCTGAAAGTGAAAGTCAGAAAAGTATGACCCAGATGGTTCTTCCCCTGTAGCCTGTATAGGTGAGTAGGGGTAGGGTGGGTGCCAGGTGCCCCAGCGTATTTGCCTCAGACATTCCACAATTCCATCCCCGTCTGCCTGCTGCTGAAATGCTCACCCGCCGGTGTGTGAGTGCGTGTGTCGACTACTGCACCTACCTACAGTACCTGCTTGTACCAGCCCACCTGTTCCAGGGACCAAGAGTGGATGACGATGACATCCATGTACCAGTGGATCCAGATCAAGGATATCTTGAGAATTGACATATTCTTGCTTTCTGTTGGTTATACTTGTGACCTGATATATATCATATGAAATGCTTGAGCATAAAATTAAATAGTCATATATAGATTTAGAACATCTGCCTTTTTCAAATGTTTGGATATTGTTTTCTGTTAATATGTGTGTGTGTGCATGTTAATTTATTAAGTACCTTACACATTCATATGTTGATGGAAGTTTCTAATTTTTATTATAGATTTACAGGCTTTGATTGATATTTATACTAGACTGTCTATATTGAGTTGGATTTTTTTTTGGGGGGAGGGGGGGGGGGGGGGCTGCCATTTACAAAACTAATAAATGTAGCATCTACCACTACACCACTAGCAAAATGTCAACATTCTTGATTTTAATCGTTTAATCGTTCTGACTTATACTAATATAATAGTTTTGGCTGTGATTAAAGTGATTTTTAATATTCTGTAACATAAAGAAAATCTTAGACTAACAAAGGCTGTGATCCATGGTTTGTTTTATTCGAAATTTTCTGCACATATTTATTATTTTATTACTACCTACATCCTACATGGTTAATCTCTTTTTTCTTCTCTTTTCACCTCAACTATCGTCTTACTTTTCAAGCACTGTCTCTAGTGCTCTCTTAGATAAGCTTTCACACACACACACTGCTGTTTTGTATTCAGTTAGCTCAGTCTTGGTCCTGAAACATTGCAGAGTGGCGGCTGTGTTTTGAGGAGTGTTATGGCAATTGATGTATTTATATCTACAGTTATATCTACAGCAGGGGAACAAATTATATCACATTTAATTATGTCACAACGATAAAAAAGTATTTTTCTTATTGGAAATAAACAACGCTTTTTATGAATCACCCTTTATTGTAGAAAATGTCACCTACTATTAGTATACCTAGTGGGTTAGAGTTTGCCGGAATATTCCGCCATGCCGGTTTTGCAAAATTCGGACATGTTGGTTGTTGGATTAGTACTCTCACTCAAAAACTTGAAAGACAAGGCACTACCAGGCAATTTTTTTTTTGGGGGGGGGGGGGGGAGGGGGGGGGTGTCAGATCTGTGTTGCC
>JAUEKZ010004451.1:17277-33365 GCA_031471865.1 Melibe leonina | reverse complement strand
TATATGGGCCTTTAGTCACTCCTTTTATTTCACCTTCTATAACCACTGGCCTAGCGATCCCCTCTCTTTTACACTCTTTGAAGTAACTAGAGACGGAATTCTTTTTTTTGCATTTTTAAGACAGATGCTTTTACTCTGGCTTTGACATGTTTTTCCTGATCTAGTTGGACGTCCTGGACTTTAGACAATAGTCTAAACTACTTTCAAATTTGAAATAAAGATGAAATACCACCTCGAATTAAAACAGTAAATGTTTTTAATAAATGGGATTTCATTATTTGAAATAAAAAACTTAAATGTCTTTGTTGAAAAACGTTTGATTTAATAGACTATATCCAGGTAAGATATATAAAATATATTATATGGGAGGTTCGTTCCTACATCCAACTATTTTAGACAAAACTAAAGGGGAACTACTCTTACATAAAAAAAGAGAAGTGTTTTATTCGTTCATCGTTCTTTCTTTCCCCAACCATACCTGATTTATTATACCCCAACATATCTGCGTACAGATAGACATAGATAATAAACACGGTCTAGCTGTGTTTGAATATTTGTCCTTGGATATCTCCTTTACGTTTGTGGTAACGATGGAACCTACCGAGGTAAAAACTAAAAAAAATAAGAGGTATCGTTCGGGTGTGGTTTTTTTTCTTCTTTTCTTCTTCTTCTTGTTTCTTCTTTTTTTCTTCTTTATCAACACTATCTAGACGTCTAGACTAGATCTATAGATCTAGACTCAGAGATAAACACTCAAAAATTATTGTTTCCCCTTGTATCTAGATATAATTAGAGCTTGAAATTCCTTCTTAGACAAAATTCGAGAAGCAGACTGCCTATCAAACTCAAATCTGAACTGAACTCATTATATTGAATTGAAAATAAAATCAACCCATTTTGAAGCCTTCACACGAAGCACACTGTTGCAGAATCTTCAATGAGCTGTGACAAAATTGGATTGACTTGAATTCGGGGGTTTTAAATAGTTACTAATAAATACTAATATATAACCCCCAAAAAATGTGACTGGAGGTCAAGAGGTCTTATCCAGGGGTGTGGCTATCCAAGGGTTCCACTGTAATCATGCATGTCAAAGAGAAGCTGAAATTGCAAATCAGTGTCATCACATTGTATTTACTTGACTGCTTCAATTGATTGAATTGAAATAAAATGCTGATCAATCTCAATGTGCAATTTACTTTTCCTGGTATTATGATAAAATCAAAGCCTGTAAGTCAAAAGTTTATGTCGCTATCACTAGTAAAAAAAAACAGCCCTCAGACTGCCACTGCAAGCAGTATTGGATATTTTTCATGTATTTTTTTCCAGGTTGCCAAATTTGCTGATGAGTTGAAATGGTGTATAAGTCAACTTGAAATGGGACTCCAAAGGCAGTCTCCTGATTCTCGACAAGGTCTGTCTGATATGGATTTTGCTTTTAAGAGTTGTACTAAATGGTTTCATTTCTATGCTTTTAATATTAGGTGAAACAAGGGGACTGGTTGACAGGCCAGTAGTAAATGACATTTACTACTGGCCTGTCAATGTCAACCACTCCACTTGTTTCACCTTTGATACCCACTGGCCAAGCGACCCCCCCCCTCTTATTATCACTTTTAATCTTAGTGTTAGGTGGTTAAACAGATGCTCTATTCATTTTAAGCAATAGATGTCTGTTGCTGTTTTTTAAGCAAAAAAAAAAGATATATCTAGTTTAATCAAAAATTTACCTATTGTTTAATCTGAAAACAACCCTTAACCCATTCCTTCCTGATGCGACACAAAAAATGCCACAATTTATTCCTGATGCGACATAGACACAGCATAGCATCACTATCACTTTCTAAACGCCCATTCATACTCTCGTTTTCCATGAGATTTCTAGTATTTTATGCAAAAAAACGGATGTTGCTACTTTCATTCTTTCTCATACTATGCGTAAATAAAGACGAAACCTGCTTTTCCTCAGTGATAGGGTGAAAATGTCACTTTTAAGGCCCTCTAGAGACAAAAACGGGTGTCCAATCGTGCCAAATGAAGGCTTTCAAAATATCAATTATTTAAAATATCAAAGCTTGGATAAAAATATATTATATATAAAACATATTAATATGTTATTTTCATCTCACTACAGATTTGAATTTGTGAATTTTACATATATCTATTATTTGATTTAATGACTTTTTCATTTATTTTTTTTCAGCACAAGAGACAATGAAAATACTACGAATATTAAGAAGTGGAAAGGCGCCCTTGATAAAAAAAAGACAGGCTATGAGAAATGCCTTGGGTGATTACAGAAAAAAGATGAGAGACGAGGAGAAAATGTCTTTGAATGGTAATTTTGTTTTATAAGTCTTGACACAGCCAGTCCTTATGTATACACAAACTAATGATACAAATTGCTTTATGAGGGTGAACTTAATAATATGCAATTCCGCTCCCCTCTTGCTAAATGACGCGGCCAAGTGAGGTCTGTGCACCAAAATGTCTCTAATAATCTGCTTAGATAGTCTATCAAGGAAAAAGAAGAAATAAGCAGAGAAGCAAATTTAGCAGGGGAAATAACACGTTATTTACGAGACAACTTCTTATTCATACTCACTCATTTTATTGACTCAAATAAGAGGAAAAAACAGGGATTTAGCTAGGGATAGGCTTACAACACAAAAAAATGGGTCAAAATTGAGATACTATGCAGTGCAGATACGAGACAAAGCCAAAGAAAGCAGAAAATGGACCTGAGCAGGACCAAACCTACGGCACCGATTGCTTGGCCGACAGCATTAGACTGGAAGCCTATCAACTTAGCCATCTAGATTTATTGATGTCTCAGAATCTAGATCTTGCCAACCATAGCTAACGCATTTAAGTAATCTACGTTGTCAGAATTATTCTTCCCTCAGCATCGCAATAGCAAACATCAATTAAGAAAATACACATAGTTCATAGTGTGTACAAACACACATGCACACACAGATCTAGTCACTAAACTTGTCCTCTTTCCCTTCCTTTTGACTAATTATTGTCTTTGTGGAATGCTCATCGTCAATATTCTAATTAGCTTCATCTAGGTATTCATTAATTTATTTCTTTTGTAATCTTGGCCACTTTAGCTAACAGAAAATGTCTATCATTGTCTACCAAGTTATCTATGATAAGCTATACTGAGTAGTCTTTTATGACTATTTTAGGCTAAGAAAAGGCAGAACCATTCATGTATGTCATTTTTTTATTTTCATATTTTTATTATTTCGATCACTATCAATATCCACAGCAATGAAGCATTCAAAATTCAAGTCAAGAGACAACATGAAAGTTTTCAAGAAATCCAAATTTTTCCGCCAAAGTCACAGAAGGCAAGTAGTGAATGAAGACAGCCATCAGCTGAACCTGCAGTTAGATGGTTTGAACCTACACCAGTTTGCCTCCAGCCCCAGCACTCTGGCTGCTGACAGTAGTGACAGGGCTCTATACAATTCTGCCACTGCTGAGCCGCTTCAAAATGGACATGTCTTCCCACTCCCCTGTGACCCCAGTGATAGTCTAGATCCCTTAAGATGCAACCCTGATGGCCCACAGAAAATGACAAATACTGACACAAATGATGATGCCTTATCTTTCAAGTTTTGTCCTTCTGGAAATTCTTTTTCCTTTAATTTTGACATGAACAATGGGAGCAATACAGCTGATAAAGAAAATGAGGCTGATAAAAGCTTAAACAATGATGTAGCCCAAAACACAGAAAACAATTTGTTTAAATTTGCAAAGTCTGATAATTCATTTGCATTTAACTTTGATTCATAGATTAAACATAGTATCATAATATCTGTCTTTGACCATTTTTTACAATATTTTTATTTAGTAGTGTACAAAAAAAATGATGGGAGATAAATGCAGGGAAAGGTATTCCTGCTGCCTGCCAGGGTTTTGGAGTATTTGGGAGGGAATCTGGCAAACGTACATATTCTGTACCTAGTTACTAGTTCTGAGGATATATTGTGTTTGTTTTGGGTTTTTTTTGGCGGAGGGGCTTCAAGTCTTTCCGGAGATGATCGATGATAAATTAAAAACATGAGTAGAGACATTGACATGGATTAAATTCTGAATTGAACAGAAATTTTGAAACATGGTTATATATAGGTATGAAAGATGTAACCTGTAGCTGTCGAGTTTGCTTCAAGTCATCAATATCTGAAGTTATTTGTTGACGTGTTTGATAAGGCAGACCAAACTATAGTCTGACAATAACAAACAGCTACTCTTCAACCATCTTCAGCTCATGGATCCCTCATCTTCAAACAATGGGGTTTTTTTTGTTGTTGTTTTGTTTTGTCCCTTAGAATACATACTACATCATGCTGTGTAGGGACCCAGATCTTTGTCTGGTTACATACAAGTGGAGCAAAGTGGGAAATGGGATGCTTCCCTGCAGCCAAACATAACCAATCACAGTGCCAGAAGAGAAACTGGATTGGACTAAGACAAAATCAAGCACCTAGGTGATCAGCCCACTGTCCAACCCAATGTCACAGGCTGAATAGTTTATTTTTTTCCCATATGATTTATGATATATCTTCTTGTTTTTATGATAACTAATCCAAGTGGGTGGTTGGCGGGCATCTCAGGAAGGCGTCACTTCTGTTTCTTCTCTTTTGACTTTAACTTTAACTATCAACTTACTTTTTTTCCAGCACTCTATCCAGTACTCTCAAGTAAGCATACACACAGCTGTTTGGTAACTGTAAGTAAGCTCAGTTTGGTCTTGCCTGTTGTCCAAACAGATTTATGGTGATCCCCCATATTTTACATTGTGGTACCTATCTACAGGGTCACTCGCTATAGTATCTGAGTACAGGGCTGAGTACTTTTGTACACCAGGGACGGTAGAATATCCTGGGTCTCCCTGGACCATAGAGCAGGATGTGGATCAATGATAGCCATCATTTGTTTGTGTGTCCTGCTTTATGATTGTCTGAGGTTATCTTTTTCCTGTGGATAAATCATCAACTTTTTGGAGAGTTAAGAGATGATGATATATTTTTCCCTTGTAAATTATCTCTGTGTGAAACATACCCGGCAGGGTCAAAGTCTGGCTATTCTATTAACTAGCCTATCATCTTACTTACCCGTGGGTGCTTACATGACCATTAGTAATTGAAGGAAGCACCCTAAAACTGCCAATAAAAAATATAAAAAATTCTCAGAATGAGGTTTATTAACATTTCTTTCATATCGTTAACCCTACTCGTACTATGTATATTCATGCATATAGAAAAGGACACTGTAACTGTAGGAGTAGAGTAGTGTGATGATGGCTTATAAAGCTGGTGAAATCCTAACGTATGTTGTCCTACTATGAGTAATTCGTGATGATAAAAAATGGTTTATTAAGGAATGAAAATACGTATCTATATGGAAAGTTTGATTAGAAATGAATTCTGGTAAAATATGGAAGAACGTCTAATCCTACTGGAAAGCTTCGTAACCACTTTGGCCCTGAGTACTCCTCATAGGTGCCAGTAGAATCATACCGCCACCGACCCTTGGGCAGGTAGATATCCCGAGTGACTGCCCCCTTCTCCAATACTGGGGCCACCAGCACATCGTCTCCCAGCAAGAACTCAGAGTCAGTCTGTAAGGCATCCTGGTCATTGGGTGCCAACCACCAAACAGGTCTTAAAATCGGAATCCCTTTTGCAACCGCCTGCCGTGCTAGTGATGTTATTTTATTGATGAATGATGCATGGAAGTTTATGAACTTTCTTGATATGCTGGTGACAGTACTGTCGTCGTACGCCCAAGGAGGAATGGAGAACTGAACACTTGGCATCAGGGAGGTGGCCTGGAGCCATCGTATGAACAACTCGGACTCTGGTAGGACAGTCCTGTCTAAATCACTGGGATCATACGCGTTTCCACCGACCATATCTGGCAATACGAAAGGGTATCCCATCAAGCCAAAAGTGAGGGCACAAGGAATTAAAGTTTTCAGCCCCTTGTTGTAGCCCCAGTTGCTGTCTCTGTCGATCATACGGACAAGAATCGGTAACTCCTGACTTCTGAAACCTGTTCGCACCTCTTGTCTTCTGTTCCTTTTGTCTGCCTCATATGCCATTTGAGCATAAAGCTGGGAAAAATGGCTTGGGTTTGTAATCGGGTTTTTAACACTGTAATTTCCTGGTAACCAATTAACCTCCCCTGCATCAAATTTGAACGAGGTCACATTAAAATCACTCACTAAGTCTTCCAGTTTTTTAAGGTACCACTGAACTGCATCAGGGTTTGTTACATCAAGAATGCCTGCGTGGTGCCCACGCCACCACTGTGTCAGTGCTGAATAGTTCCCGCCATCTGATGTCTGCACCAGATATCCCAGACTGTCCAACTCTGAAAAGGCTTGAGAGTCATTATTGAAAAATGGATGCATCCAAACGGTAAGAGGAATGTTCATCTTGGTCAATCTGACTATCATTTCTTTAGGAGATGGGAACTTATGCTGATCAAAAGTGAAGTCACCATATCTTGGTGTCCAGTTGTCGTCTAGTTCCAACTGGGAAATTTCAAAAGAATGATTCCTGATGTTCTCTGCAAACGCAATGACTTTGTCCTGATCAACCAAACCTTTGTACAGGGCCCAGGTGGACCAGATCGGGTACCGTAACACGTCCTCTGACGGCATTCCTGTCGGTGTGGCCAGGTAGCGTTGGGCCATTCCCTTCCACAACACGGCAACATCCGCTGCGTGGCAAATATCGTAGAGTAGTACGGAATGTTGGTGACTCCTGAAGTAAGGAGTCTGGGGCCCGGTTCTCCCTCTCAGACAGAGCTGCGAGGAATTGTTCTCGTTCACGCTGATGTAGAGGGAGCTGTTATCGTGGACGTAGATGCCCACCCCTGCTGAAGACACGAAGAGACCCTCGATAAGGTCTCCAGTGTTGTTGGATTGATAGCCGTCCCCTGTGATGAAAGGTGTTGACGGGATCATCCCACGATTCAGGGGCCAGTACTGGCGAGCTTCTTCAAAGCCCCCGTACCAGAAGGATTGAGTCATGTCGAAGCAGTCCTCTGGAGTCTCCAGAGAGCCATCGGGCATATGCCACTGGACACGCATACAACTCATCGGTGCGTGCACAGAGGAGATACTATGGAAGGTCATGTTCGTGCCGTCATCCCAGTGGAATTCAAGAAGTTCATGACT
This sequence comes from Melibe leonina, assembly GCA_031471865.1. Classification (NCBI taxonomy): domain Eukaryota; kingdom Metazoa; phylum Mollusca; class Gastropoda; order Nudibranchia; family Dendronotidae; genus Melibe; species Melibe leonina. The sequence continues at coordinate 26,164 of JAUEKZ010004451.1, read as the reverse complement.
CGACCACGAGTCAAAGACTTCCAAGTATGTATTATTCAGACCTTTACCTAGATAGACACGTTGCTCTATATTCCTATCGTTATTTCCCTCGGTGTTTGTTTTCGCACGAAAGTTCAACTGTACGTGGGTGGGGCGTAGCTCCACATAGGCATACGTGGTCAGGTTGGCGGAGGTGAAGGCTTCAGGACTGCTGGGGCCGCTGTCTCCGCCTGACGTCTTGCTCCAGATGATGACGCACATGGCTGCCACCAACCCCAGCATGGCCACCAGACACACAGCACTGGCCACGTACCGTCTCTGCATATTTTCTTTTTACCTGCAGTGTTGAACAAACGAGGTTTTGTTAAGTGTATAGTAGATATTGATGCTTTGACAATATCGTTAAGTTTTGAAGTTGTAAATGACCACATGGAAAATGAAATGCCCAACTGACAGTGATACTTGGTCCAGCCAATGCCTTCGTTATTTATTCACGATGGCAGTGGTCCAGCCGAGTCAGTCAGTTAATAGAAAGAATAAGAAGACAAAGCGTGTTGTATTTCAAAGAAAGCTTAAACTTAAACACGGGTGGTTGACGGACGTCCCTAGCAGATTTTACCTCTGTTACTTCTCTTTTTGCGCTTCGTCTTTTCTTCTCAACACTCTCTTTCATGTGACCTCTTAAACTTACACAAACTGCTTTGTATCCCGTCAGCTTAGTCTTGATCATGCGCGTCATACCAATAGACATGTGGTAATTCCACAAAGGAACAGCGTATTGATAGACTTGCCACTGTTTAATCAGCTACACAATATATTGTCTGTTTCTCGTAGCTTCATATTCATTTAGATAACGTTTTTATACCAAAAGTGTAAATTAAGAGGGAAGTAGAAATAAGTCGTGGTGTTTTAACACGTCAAATATCAAATCATAATTTAAAGCTTTTGCAACAGGAGAAATGGTGGTGATGGCATTGGATGGCAATGAAGTAATAACAAGGGGTGCTTATGGTACGATTGTGGAGATGGGGGTCACAGTGGTAGTCGTGGTGTATGGTATTGTTTGCTGTTAAAGCTAATGTTTTACTACACAATCTTGCACGGTAGTCTTGGTAGTGGCTAGACTGGTTGTTGTAATGGTGCTGGTGTTTGGTTTTGCTGCTAAGGAATGACACACACACACACACACACACACACACACACACACACACACATATATATATATATATATATATATATATATATGTGGTGTGGATGTGGAGCGAGTGGCTGGTATTGTTGTTGCTGTTGTTCTTTTTATAGATGTGTTTGCTACAGACAGTTGTTGTAGGCTCCTTACCTAGGTGTCAGTGTTAGTAGGTGCAGACGCGAGTAGTTTACGACTACGAATTAATACTACTATTACTACTACTATAACTACTACTACTACTATAACTACTACTACTACTATAACTACTACTACTACTATTACTACAAAAACAACAACAACAATTACTACTACTATTACTGATGCTGCTGCTGCCACTACCGGCACATTCATTCATTACCTACACCACCATCGCCACCACCACCACTGCTACTTATTACTACCACCACTACTACCATTACTACAACTAATACTACTACTACTTCTAAATACTAGGGCATATGGACTGATAAAGTTGTTTCATCGTAAGGTAAAAACACCGAATAGTCCAAAATTAAAAGAAGTACCTTACCTCGGTGACCAGAATGATTTGATTATGGAATAAAACAACCCAACAAGACCCTGGTCAATCACAAACACAAATGGTCATCTCTAATCCATCCATAACATTGTAGATTAGATACATCCGGACACCAGTGAGACAGTGGTGTGTTATGCCCCCCCCTCCCTGTTCACTGCCTACTCATGACCTTAATTGTACCAGCATTGCAGCGCATAATAAGCCCGTGCTGGGTGCGCCGATGTCGGTGTGATAAAGCGAAGCTAGGATGATAAAAGTGTTATCAGTCGTCTATCGCCAACGTCCAAAATATCGTGCGCGTATCTCTATATCCTTTAAGAAAAACGTCGTTATCATCTGTATTCTGTAACGATTAACCAGATGGGAACTTGGCTAATGTAATAAAATCTGCTAACATCAAGTTGAGATGTGAGGAATGAAACATTGCTTATTGTCCCTTGTCGTATGCTCCCCTCCTTGGCTGCTTACCATACAGATAGATAGAGAGAGAGAGAGAGAGAGAGAGAGAGAGAGAGGGAGGGAGGGCCGCTTTGGGGTTGGAGTGTGGAGTGGTGGTGGTGGTGGGGGGGGGGGGGGTTACGGTGTCTCACGTAGGCCATTTTTCAAGAACAGTGAGTTTCATTGCAGTTCTCCTGTCAATTGCAGCAGCCCTGGAATTTAAATGATTACAGAAAAGGATTACCTGACATAATTGGTGGGCATGTGTATGAAAATAACTTTATGAGAATGAAGTTGTATACATAAAAACTGCGTTCGTTTTCATCACAAGCAGCCCTGCTTGCCACGCCCCATCTAAGTATCGATATGTTCCCAAGAGGCTAGATGTCATTTTTAACCATTTGCAATTTAGAGTCCGAATTTTCCCAATACATACGTTTGCATTTGATTAAAACCTATGATATATATTATCTATATCATAATTAGAATGGAAAATTGGTTCTGCCAGTAATAACAACAGTAAATAATTTGTGTGTGTGTGAAATCATGAAAAAATCGATTATACGAGCTTGATCAAATCTGCTAACACTGACGTCTAGAGACTGCATCACTGCAACCTTGTCATGCAGTTGATTCAGATCGAACTGTAACGAAACAAGGCTGAGGCTCTACGTAGGGCATCCTTTGGGCAAGAATGAAAATAAGCTGTATTTTATTGATGTTGTTGTCACTCGCGGCGATGTCATTAAATCAAACTAGAAACCTGGATACATCCATTTCACAATGCATCGTCGCTGCACTCTTTTTTGTGTCAAGAATTTCTTTTTTATTATACAGGCTGATGCTAAAGATCAATATGCTGCTAAAATGTCTAGATAGATAATCCCGAGATAGAATAATAGAACCTCTTCCATCGTTATACTGGATTAACTATAAACATAACTTCTTTGTTTACCTTTGTATCTACTGGTGTAAGGACAGTCATCTTCTGACACAATGAGGCAACCTCTTGGAGGTGTTGAGGGACATCTCACCAAAGAAAAAGCATTGACACACTAGACATCTTGTAGAATCTATAATTTTTTTGCCAGTTATGGCTTCCCATCAATTATTTACAGGAAGTCTTTCATTGATATGTAAACCATACCAAGTCTTGGGTAGAAAAGTATGGTGAGGACAGTCATTTCTTGTGAACACTTGAATTCAGTTCCTCAGCCGTCCACTCTAGTCTGGAGCAGTTTCGGAACAACTGCCAACCTCTTATTAGCATTAACTGCCTGATGGAGAGCAAAACTTGCACTTGTAGATAATCTTTATGTATATATTTGTTCAACATTATCTGATTGTATACGAGCATTATACAATTACCATTTCTTGGTACAGCGGTTCCTAATCTATTCTGTCTTTATTTCAGATATTTAGACATCAAATCGAATTTTTAAGTAGACTGCAAAAGTCTAGATGAACTCTCAGTCCTCATTTGTCAGAGGTAGGGGACGTGGGATTCGGGGTCAAAGGGCGCCTCAAACAGCACAGCCTCCAAATGCATGGGGAAAGTCAAGAGGTCAATTGACCAATGGGAATGGTCTACAAGCTAATAATTCTCCAGGTGTGAAATCAAATTCTGCTCAATCCTTAAAATCATCAAAGTCGACAGGTAGGAACATAGTTATTGCAAAGTAGAATATATGTCTACTTGTAAATATAATTTTCAATGTTCAAAGATATTTCCACTGATGATATTATTTTTATTTGCTGAGCTTTTCATTTTAAAAACATCCCTATAACTATAAAGGGATGTGTACTTAAAATTGTAATATGTCTTAGTGATGTAAAAAGTCATCATTTTAATCCATTATTAGTCTTAAATGTATCTTCATGGTTTATAATATTGATTTAGTTAAAAAGAAAAATTAGAACGGATAAGATTAGCTCATTGTGACAAAGCGTTATATTGATTTTTATCAATTTTCTGCAAATAGATTTAAAAATTCCTTCTACCGGGTTTATACTCATGGAATGGAAAATCATTTACAATTTATAATTTCCTTAAAAAGCCACATCGATTAGATCAGCATTTTGTATCCCACTTCACCCCACTAACCTTGTCTGCCCCTCACACCCTACAGGCAGCCAGCAGGCTAGTGTACAGGAACTGTTTGAGAAGACGCGCAGTGAACATCAACAGTCAGCACAGCGTTTACTGGGCAGCCATGATGGAGTATTTGATGATTCATCAGAGGAGGAAGAGGAAGATATTGGAAATGTCCTCTCTGGTGTATTCAAGTCCTATGCAAGTAGTTATGGTATGAAGAACGGACATCTTTTTGTTATCTGAAAACTTTTCCTGAAATTTATATTGATTGTCTCTAACTTTTGTCGATAAGAATGGAAGAATTATTAAAGCTTGCATTCTGTTTTGTCAAATTTTGAATTCAGTTCCTCGTGTGTTTGTCTGTGCTTACAATTATATTATATACTATAAGTCAATTATTTACCAAGGTATTGGTTTGAATAACGTGGTGCATTGTAGTAATGGAATACTTACTTAGAAATAGAAATTAGTTATTTCATTGTCACCTTGATGATTTTTCTCAATACTGCCAGATTTTTTATTCTTTTTGTATGATTGATTGCTGATGGTTTTATTCTCATCTATCTTTCCATAGACAATGACAACCAGAGGGAAGTTGAATCTGCTCAAGAAAAGTTGCTTCACTCATTTCGATCAGGGACGTCCGCCTGTCTGGTCTGCATTGAGTCCATCAAAAAGGAAGACTCAGTAAGTGGTTGTAAAGTGGTAGTGGTAGTGTCAATAAGAGTTTTTTATGGCTGGCTGGAAGGACAACAGGTGCTGGTTGTGCCACATGTATTTTTGTACAATGGAGCTTGGAAGTAAAAAGAACTGTTATTCCCAAGCTCTCGCCATTCCCTTTTTCCAAAGGAAACGATCATTTTATCTCCAAATGATTTGGTTTGAGGCTTAAGATAAGATAAACTTCTTTAATCCAGAAGATGGAAATTACATGATTAATTATGTATGTAGACTAGACTAAACTTATGTTCTTGCCTGAGAGTTGATTGATATTGGTTTATGTACAAGTAAATGGCAGTGTGTGTAGGGTTACTACTACTTAGCATGTGACTCTGTTACTTTCTCCCACTCTACAGATTTATCAATGCGTCTTGCAAATGTGTATCAGTTGAAGATTATGACTAATGAAAGATAGCTCTTTTCATGGTCTCATTATTCTTATCTTTAGACAACTTGATATCGTAAAAACATCTCTTTCAAGAACTGAGAAATGTTAACCTGGGATTTGATATAGTCTTGTTATTCCTAGGTTCTCGTTATTTCAAATGTTCTTCTAACATGCAATCCATGTCCCAGACCCCATTTGTAACCAAAATTCTATTCTTACATATAATTCATGTATACCTGGTCCATTAAAAAAAATTTGTGATGACTTTTTTGTTGCCAGATATGGAGTTGTAGAGGCTGTTACTGCATGTTTCACATCACCTGCATACAGAAATGGGTGAGGGAAGGGGTGTACACCAAGCAGTATGCCACAGGAGACTTACACACTGGTGCTGCCTCTGACAAGCTTCCCTGGCACTGGTGAGTTGTGTACTGTATCAGCACCAGGAAAAACTTATGGCAGTTCTGTTTCACACTAGTGTATCTCTGTAAAGATGCAAATCTATTATTTAAGTAATGATTATATCAATATCAGGCTCTTCCTTATTAGCTCAAAGTGCTTGACACCTACTGAGAGTCATCAGCATAAATATCAAGTACCTTTTTAATTTGACAATAACACCCCTCTGATTACATTTGCACTACATTCTTATAAGGATGCATAATACCTACCTTGTCAGAAGCGCAGTTTTAGATGTTACAAGGGCTGTAAATTTTATGTTCAGATATATTGTTTCTTTCAAATTCTCCATTTCTTTTTAACCATTTCTTTCTCATGATGCTGTAAAAATATATCTGCCATGATGTCCACAGCCCTAAATGCCGACATGAGTATAGCCAGAAGGAGTGCCCCACCTACTACTACTGTTTCTGTGGCAAGCAGCGAGACCCCAAGTTTGACCCGTGGAACATGCCCCATTCGTGTGGCAATGTGTGTGGCTGTAAACTGGTGCCTGCGTGTGGCCATGCCTGTTTGCTGTTGTGTCACCCAGGTGAATGGGGGGAGAAAACTGCTGATGTCTGGGAGGTGGGGCTATTGGGGGCTCAAAGTATTGAGGGATCAGGATACAGGTGGTATCACATTTTATTTTAGTTTTACAGCTCAGCTTGTGAATTAGCCAAATTCATTGAGGGCCAAAGTTGTGTTGTTTGTCTGCGATGAATGGCAGTAGTAGAATTAAAAACCCTGACCTCATTGAATTCAACAGAAAAGTCATTATAGTCTTCAGGTGGTTTGTTGATCTATCATTATCATGGTTGATAGTCTTAATGTTTACTGGTCTCATACTTACAAAAGAAGTTTTTACACACTTATAATGTAATGCAATATCCTTTGGCCTCGTGGACAATTTTCCAGTGGAGCCAACCTATCTCTTCCTACTTTGCTGCTAACCTGATCAAACATATCATAGCACTCTCTCCATCTCTCCTGTTGAACCATACATGATTGTTTGTGTGTGTATTAACATGTATCCTCTGTCTGACCCTACCTCCCTCACCGCCACACCCCACTCCACCTCCACCCTGCTTCGCCCTTCCCTCGCTCTCTTTCTGTCTGTGCCTAGGTGCCTGTCCCCCGTGCCCTGCCATGGTCAGGTCGTCGTGTCACTGTGGTGCCAGCGCCCCGCGCATGGTGCGTTGTAGTGCCAGAGCTTGGGCTTGTGGCAAGGTGTGTGACAAGCGACTCTCTTGTCAGCAACACACATGTCAGGAGACATGTCACACAGGTAAGAGATGAAGGCCTAAAACTAGGGCTTTGTACTGTGTCACTTCTGACAAAATGTCTGGTCTAATCTGGATCACCTTTTTTCACGGACCAGCTGATATTTACAGTTGTAAGTGTACGATAAGATTCTGTAAGAGCAAGGAAAGACTTTGCTGTTTCTTGATAAATAGAAATTGTGCTGATCAAAATGTCAAACTATACACCATTCATTATTTCCCCTTCCTTGTTTTCAATGTTACCTCCACATTTTTTTCTAGTTCTAAAGGGTTGTATACTTCAGTTTTTAATTTGTTTTTTTTTTATTTTTAATTATCCATTTGAAGATGTGTGGATGTTCCTATTGCTCTCTCTCTCTCTCTCTGTATCTTTTTCTCTCATTGTATCTGTCTCTGACTGTCTATCTCTGCTCCCTATCCCAGCTTCCCTCTCTCTATCTCTCTCTTTGTGAATCTATTTGTGTGCACCTCATACTCAACCTAGCCTCTCTGTGTCCTTCTCACCATGACTGATGTGGTTTTTTATTTGTTTGTATGTGTGTGTGTCTGTGTCGCCATGACCAGGGGAGTGTCAGCCGTGTACCAAGACCAGCCTGCAGAAGTGTTTGTGTGGTAAGAAGCAGACGCAGAGACCATGTGACAAGGTCTCCTGGCAGTGTGACCAGGTAAGCCTACATAATTGCTTCTACTTCTACGCTATGCAGCAAGTTAGGATACTCGGTGACAGAACTGGTTGTGACGTAGCAGTCAGGGGGATGTGGTATTCCTATCAGTGGCTTTTCAGTTTTTCCTTGAGCAAGGGTATTAACTATTGTTTCACTTCACTCAGGTTTGAAAATGGGTACTAAACCACCTTTTGGGTTAGGAAAGTTATAACATTTTGTCTTGGTATTATGAATTGAATTCGAATCTGGTATAATCCTGCCAAATTAAAACTAGTTCTTCTTTTGTCAACGTCTTGACTGTTAAGGGAGGGATCATCATTATCTTCATTATTTTTTGTCTATTTTATTACATATTGACAAATAATGTTTTATGTGTTGAACTGATTTGTATTGAAAATTTGGTGGTTTTTTTCTTTTTTTTGAGACCCTTATCTATTTACATTAACTCCAATTAAAAAAACAAAACAAATTACCCTCATTTGCAATTTGTAAAAGCGCATCAAGCACTTTGGTGGAAATGCGCTAAAAAAGATCGTCTGTTATTATTATTACATAACTCCCTTTATGTTGAATTACATCACCAACACAAATTCAAGGTGTATAAGGACTGTGGTTTTCTTTTGTTGACCCCACACAGGTCTGTGGTAAGGCCCTGAACTGCGACAACCATGTGTGTGAGAGGACCTGTCACAAGGGCCCATGTGGGGGATGCCCTCGCCTTGGACCCCGGAAGTGTCCCTGTGGCAAGACTAGTATGTGTAATCTAACATATGATAAATCCCTTTAGTCAAACATAATTAAACACAGAGCCAGGACAGAAACTTTTAATCCCGCCTATGTAGTCTATAGTCTGACATATGATAAATCCCTTTAGTCAAACATAACTAATCACAGAGCCAGGAGAGAAACTTTTAATCAAGCCTGTGTCGTCTATAGTTTGACATATGATAAATCCCTTTAGTCAAACATAACTAATCACAGAGTCAGGAGAGAAACTTTTAATCAAGCCTGTGTCGTCTATAGTTTGACATATGATAAATCCCTTTAGTCAAACATAATTAAACACAGAGCCAGGACAGAAACTTTTAATCAAGCCTGTGTCGTCTATAGTTTGACATATGATAAATCCCTTTAGTCAAACATAACTAATCACA
>JAUEKZ010004451.1:0-17177 GCA_031471865.1 Melibe leonina | reverse complement strand
GAGTCAGGAGAGAAACTTTTAATCAAGTCTGTGTCGTCTATAGTTTGACATAGTTTAGTCAAACATAATTAATCACAGAGCCAGGAGAGAAACCTTTTAATCAAGCCAAAAACAAGCATCTCCAAAAGGAGTCAATTTCCTAAGGGTGAGGAACTATTTTCATTATTCAAATCAAAATCAGAGACAGGGATTGCACACAAAGACACCCCAGGAGTTGTCCAGGACTGTTTTCAATCAGACTTTGGGTATTCACCAAACTCCATCGATGTCTTAACTCTTTCACTGTTAACGTTATATCTCAAACCACTTACTATACATATCAAATTCTTCATGTTTTGCATGAAATTCAGGCTTTTAGCATGTGTTAGTTCACTGAAATCTGATTTATCTGGTATAAGAACACGTTGATTTGAAATATTTTTCATATTCTGTTCGGTTAGAATAGGGACACCGCTGTGAAAGGGTTAATGTGGATGCAGGTTTACAAATCTGTTTGTGTTTTGCCCCCAGACTTAACTAATGTTTATGTGTGTGTCTTACCTCAGACTTCACGCTGCCGTGTACCCAAGACGTGCCAACCTGTGGTGACACGTGTGGCAAGACACTGGCGTGTGGGGACCACACCTGCAGCCAGAGATGTCACACTGGAGCCTGCAGTCAGGTAGGCAGGGGTGGGCAGCACGCGTGTTACCAGAGACATCAACCATAACCCTTTCACTGCTAAGGACACAAAAAATCATGATTAGCCTGTTCTTAAAAACCAGATAAAGTAGATTTCAGTGTCAATGTGTCAATTCACTGAAATCTGATTTATAATAATAATAATAATAATAAATCTTTGTTGTCCATAATATTGGCAATTTATCACTTGGTTACATCGCTCGAAGAATATCAACATAACATGTATTATTATCTAAACATATACTTTAAATCCGTTTGTACATGCATGCACACAATGCCACGTTTAGAACAAGATGCATATACCCATACATCCATTTAAGCAGTTATCCCAGTTGACAGTACCCAAGATATAATCAGCATTTGATATCTGGTATAAGATCACGTATATTTTCAAGATTTTGCATATTTCAGTAGGGTTAGAATTAGAACCCTCGCTGTGAAAGGGTTAATAGAGACTTTACATTATTGAAGAAAGAGATCTTTACTCATTTATACTACATTGATGTGTCGTCATTACAGCAACTGAAGCTGGCTATAAGATATGATGTTGATTTTTGAATAACTGTTTTTTACCATAAGAGTATTTGCTTGTGTTCAATCCATAAGAAGGCTGCTGGAGGTTTCACAATATAGCAGGGATGTTTTTTTTTTAATATGTTGGAGATTCAAAGAGACAAAATAATGTGGAATAGAAAATACAATTGGAATGAATTAAAACTTGTCAGTTTTTAAAATTGTTTAAAAATTCAAAATTAAATTTTAATGTATATTATTTTATTGTCTCACAGCCAACATGTTACTTGAAAAAAATAAATTTCATTCATTTCTCTTGCATTTTATCATTTCAGTGCATGGACTTAAAAATGAAGAAATGTCGCTGTGGACTGAAGCAGAAGGAGATTCTATGTGCCAAAGAGTTCCTATGTGAGAAGAAGTGCCCCAATATGAGGAACTGTGGGGTGCATAAGTGCAATAGAAAGGTGCAGTGAGAATAATTTTCCTCCAAAAGGAGGAATTCCTCCGTTTTGATAAAGTTTTTTCCCTCTTTAATTCTTATTTGGTTCTTTTGTTTTTCTTCTTTGTCTCCATGAATCTGGATTTTTTCTTCCTTTTTAGTCTTTTTGTGTTGTCATCACTGAAGGTGGCGCAAGAATTTAGATTGGTGGTCTCATAAAACTTTTAATTGATATGGACAATTATTGCTATTTGCGTAGATGTTTGATCAAACGAATCTACTACTACTTGATCAAGGTGTAAAAGAGAGAGGATCGCTAGGCCAGTGGTCATCAAAGGTGAAACAAAGGGAGTGATTAACAGGCCAGTATATTTTGACAAAGACAAAACAGGCGACGTTTTGACCAAAGGTCTTTGTCAAGACAAACGAGACTTAGCAAAATAACAGAATAACAAAATAAACAAACAAACGAAGCCTTGTGTCACCATACGCAGCTAAGTTTTTACTTGTTTGTTTGTTTATTTTGTTATTCTGTTATTTTGCTAAGTGTGAACAATCAATGCCCATGCTTCATCAGATGTGTGTGTGTGTGTGTGTGTGTATGTGTGCGTGTGTGTGTATGTATGTCTTATTTCCCTACCAGTGCTGTGAAGGCAACTGTCCCAGCTGTGAGCAGGTGTGTGGAAAGACCATGAGGTGCCGCAACCACAAGTGTGCTAGCCCCTGCCACCAAGGTATTGTCTGTAGTGTGTGTATATCCCTGTGTACCAAGTGCTTGTCTTCCACGCCCGCACAGGATACATAGCCACCAACATGCACATCAATAGAATCAACCCTATGTGGGAGGGAACCCCACTGCAAGCACTGTAGCCACCATGACAAGACTACTATCCATCACCTCCTACTACACTGTCCTTCATTGGCGGCCTTGCGTCTCCGGCTGCTACCCACACCACCAGACCCCAAACACTACTGTACACAAACCACAGACAGATGACGAGGACCTGTAATTTCTTGAGGGAGGCGTTGCGCTGCCAAGAGCAAACTGCTTGCAAACAAAGGGATTAGTCAACAACATCAACAAACAACATAGAATTGATCTACAAACTTATTTACAAGACATGAGTGTTTTGATAATGCACATTAGGCAAACCTGATTAATTTTTGGTGATAAAAGTGTCACATTGCTACTATTATTATTTTTAATGAATAGAAGGGACTTCAGTGTATATATCAATATCACATATTTGTGTTGAATGTGTGTGTTTTTCAGGTCCGTGCTACCCGTGTCCCCTGACTGCAAACATTGCCTGCCACTGCAGCCAGACCCAGGTCACAGTGCCCTGTGGCAGGGAGAAGAGGACCAAACCTCCTGCCTGCAACCTGCCATGCCGGTAAGTCTTCAACAAATAAATGACACATACAGTCTAAAAGGCATTTCTCATACTCATTATTCTCGTTTTCGCAGATTCCAACATGAGCTGTTGTTTCAGTCCTATTTCATGGATCCCTTATTCTAATTTCTTTGTCCCAGAATAGACAAGGAATACCTGTTAGACTGCAGTGTCAATAACTTAAAGATAAATCCAAGATAGATGAATAATAAGTTGGAAAACGGCTTGGATTGGATTTAAACACAGGACCTGTCCCAGGAGTGTCAGAAAATGAGCATTAATGCTGTTTTTCAAAAGACGTTGTATTGTGTATTGACTGCTAATATGACAAGAAGAGGCAGATGTTCTGTAGCAGTTGTAGTTATGTTGTAGTGCGTAAAGATTTATTTCTCGTAAAATACAGTGATAAGATCACTTTCTGTACTTTCCAATCTTCTTCTTCCCTTATACACACACGCACACATGCTTACACATAGAGCTCCTCCCAACTGCCATCACCCAGCTCGTCAGAAGCATCGCTGCCATTTTGGAGACTGCCCTACTTGTGGCATGGTGTGTGGCCTCAAGCTGTCACCGTGCCAGCACACCTGCCCTGCCAAATGCCACGACGCAGTGGTTGTACGCATTGAAGACAAGGTAGGCGCACTGGCACACAGGTGTCTACTCAAAACACGCTGGGACATCACATGCTCTGCATGTTATTTCCTCTAGAAAGAGTTGTAACGGACTCACTGTGTTTAATTTGATTGGATATCCTGTTATAAGATAAACTGATAGAGACATTTTTATCTTCTGTGAAGATGATTGAACCAAAATTGAAAAAAAATTGAGATTATCTAAAAAAAAACAAAATAGTACAAGTACAATCATGATAATAATCTTTATGCACCAACACTGAAATATGCACATTTTACACAGAAATACATTTTTTATATCTGCAGATTGTACTTCATGAAATTGAGTTATATTTTTTTTTTTAAAGTTGCATTTATTAGGCAATGATATACGAAGATATGGCTAATCAATTGATAATAGTAAAATGGATAAAATTTGTGTCTTTGCCCTCACTTATGGTGTTAAATGCATGTGTTTTTGCGTGTATGTATGTCCATCATCCCCAGCGAGTGAAAGCAGGTCCATGGGAGGAGAGAGCGGCGCGTTCTCAGGTGGTGTGTAAGCCCTGCCCACCTTGCCTGGTACCCGTACCCCTGGAGTGTTACGGGAAACACCAGGTAATCACATATTGCCACTGACACTGATACAGTAACACTTACACACTGACACACTAACGCATATTCACTGACACACTAACATTACTCTTACACACAAGCACAGACCCTGACATTGAAACACTGATTATGATAGGTTGCTCTTTCATACTCATAAGATAAGATAAGATAAGATAAGATAAGATAACTTTATTGATCCCTCAACGGGGAAATTATTTTACAATATTACATACAGACATAGGGATACGCCATAAGACAGGAAACAATAAAATGAATAGGCAAAAATAAATCATAAACATAAATGATTAGATAAAAATAAAAAAATAAAATATCTATGCATTGTTTTCAGACCAGTGACTTCCCTTGCAGTGAAGTCAAGCCGTACTCATGTGGCAGGAAGTGTGGGAGGCAGTTGTCATGTGGCAACCATGTATGTGAAAAGGAGTGCCACACCGTCACCAAGGCCAGGGATAACAACAGCGTAAGTCTGAGGCATATTCCAAGGGACGGGACACTGTGAGGGAAAGGGATCTGGATCACATAGTAAAGGTGGCTGCTGTATTCAATAAGTACAATCCCATCCAACAAGAGGTACTTTTTACAACAAAGACATGAGAAATCCCCTCCTCTCCCCTCCTTTTCCTTTGTATTGTATTCTACAACATGTCTCATATAACGAGATCATAGTGCTGGTCTCAACGACCTGGTTGTATCAAGATTTCCACTGTAGTCAAATCAAAGGTATGGTAACCTCCACCATCAGATGGCCATGAGTTGCTGTGAAGTCCTCATGATTGACATGAAAAACTAAGAGAGCACCTATTTTACATTGCTCTTCTTAACCCTTTTGCTGCTAAAGACACCAAAATGTTCAAGAAATGACAGTTCTTATGCCAGATAAATCATATGTCAGTTCACTGAAATCTCATTTATCTGGTATAAGAACACGTACATTTTCAAAAGTTTGCATATTTCAGTTGGGTTAGAATCAGACCTCGCTGTGAAAGGGTTAAAGTCAATATCGATTTCTTCATGATGAAGATTTCATTTGAAACTTATTCTCTTTGTTATTGAAACACGACATGATGAAATGGTGGATTCAACGTAGCTTCTTTCCCTGTCCCTTTCTATCTCTCTCTCTCTCTCTTTGTGACAATATCTCCTCCTCTTCCTCTCCTTCCTTTCACCCATCCTCCTCTTTCTACTTCTCTCTTTCTGATTAAATGAATAACTTTACTTCACTTATTAGTATTGGAATTTCTGTCAATCAATGTGTTTTTTAAATCACTCAAACTCTATTATCTGTACCAATACATTCTACATATTGTGTGTTATGTGTAAGCATAATGATATGATGTGGTTGTATTATGTCCTTGTGACTATGCAGGCAGGTTGTAGTTTCGTTTGGGGTTTATGCCTCCCCATTCCAACTTTTTGCCCAATCACGGAACGTATCGTTACAGGCAGGCAAGCAGTGCGGTGTGTGTGAGAGGGGCTGTGAGGTCCCACGACCTACAGGGTGCACCCACCCATGCCTGAGGGAGTGCCACGCACCTCCATGTGCACCGTGCACCCAGAGGATTCGCATGCGATGCCACTGCCAGAAGATTGTCAAGTACATTGAATGCCACACTTGGACTCGGGCCTCTGACTCTGAGAAACAACAACTCAGGGTGTGCGAGGGAGCCTGCTCTAAGGAGGTGGGTACTCACAATTACTCAAAAACTCTCCGTCTCTTTGTTTCTTCCTCTCTCACCTTTTACTCATTCCCCTGGCAATTAAATCCCCAGTTTGGGTGCAATGAACCCTTTAACTGCTAAAGACACAAAAATGTTCAAGATTTTTCTGTTCTTATACTGGATAAATCAGATATCAGGCTTTTGGCATATGTCAGTTCATTGAATCTGATTTATCTTGTATAAGAACACGTACATTTGAAGATTTTGCATATATATATCAGTTGGGTTAGAATCAGACGTCACTGTCTGTAAAATGGATCGACGGCTCAATCGTCACTTCCACGGCTACACTTGGTTGGAGTGACAACTGAGTCGTTCCTCCCGAGACAATGTGTTAATAAGTACATCCTCTTTCCCTCTCTCTTTCTCTCTCTCTGACGCTCTATCTGTCTCTCTCACTCTCTTAATCTATGGTGTCAACCCGTCTAACACAGCTAACAAAAAATGTCTATCCCTGTGTTTATGTGTATGTACATGTGCATCTTTTTCTTTGTGTGTGAACGAGCAGCTGGAGTGTGGACATCCTTGTGGAATGACGTGCCACTCAGGCCCATGTCTGACCTCTGACCAGTGCACACGGACGGTCACTTTGCGATGCCGGTGCAGGCGCCTGACCAAGGAGATGGTGTGCAAGGACAGGGACAGCAAGGACCCTGCACAGAAACTGCAGTGTGAGCACTGTGTCAATGTGGACAAAAAGGTGAGCTTGTTCATATGCCATGCAGTTTACAGTTAAAAAGAGAGGAGATCGCTAGGCCAGTGGTTATCAAAGGTGAAACAAAGGGAGCGGTTAACAGGCCAATGTTTTTTTGTTTTTTTGTTGTTATTTTGTTTAGGCTTGTTTGTCCTGATGAAGACCTTGGGTCGAAACGATACTTTTCTGTTTGTCTTGCTTTGTCTTTGTCGCACTATACTGGCCTGATAACCACTCCCTTTGTTTCACAGTTTATAGTTAGCATTTTTCATTTTCTCTCTAAGCTGTCATAAAAGACAAAATAGCATCATGACTACTGGGCACTATCTATCCTCCGCTGTAGGCAGGTAGTAATGGGACAGTCAAAAAGGGCAGTGTCAATACAAAACAAAGCCAAAGAAAGAAGTAAAATGGAGAAGCAGCTGCTACAACTGCCAAATTGATAAGCATGTGCTGTCTTGTCTTGTAGGCCAGGCAACGAGGGCCATGGCAGGTCCCAGGTTTGAAGCCCTTTCCCTTTTTTGACTGCCCAATTTTTCTTATTACTTAAGCTTTGCTTGAACCTCTTACCAGCACTGCATATTCTCCTATAAGCTTCTTCTCAGAAAAAGAATTAGATTTATCGCTGTGTGATTTTCTTTATTATACAAATATAAAGTTTTTCTTTTATTATTATTGTGTGTTCTTTATATATTGTGGGGTTTTTTTTGTTCTTGTTTTCTTTTGCTGAAATTTTATTGTTATCAATTTTTTTGTTTTAACGAACAATGTAATTTGGTTTCTTGTAATTGTGTATTGGTTGTTTGCTCTGTTTCGTTTGTTTGTAATGTGTCAATTATATCTAGAGGAAAATGTATCACTTCAAAAGGCAGAGGGTAATTAAGTACCAATTAATGAGTTTCCTCTATCATGAAAGTCCCTGCAGTCTGCATATATACAATTCATACAATGTTGGTCTTTTTTCAAAGGCCTGTCTGACATGTATATCAATGCCTTAGAAAATGTATGACTATTTCTTAATCATTGCTAAAGAAAATTTTAAATGGTATTGACGATTGAAAGTTGTTTTCTTGTAAATAACCCTGTCTATCCATCTTTCTCTCCATCTTTGCGATGCCTCTGTGTTGCCATGTGTGTGCCTGTGTGTGTTTGCTCATGTGTGTGTGTGTCTGTGTGTGTGTATGCTTGTTTGTCTCTGGCAGCCCAAGACGGAGCTGGAGAGTCGGAGGCAGGAAGAGGAGCAGCGTAAAGCCCAGCAGGAGATGGAGGAGTACGAGAAGATGATGAAGGGACGGCGCAAGAAGCAACGCAAGCAGCAACAGGAAGTCGTGGAGCAGTCACTATGGCAACGTCATGGCATACTCATTGTGGCCAGCACAGGGCTGGTGGTAGCAGCCATAGTAGCCTTTATTTGCCTGCAGCACGTGGCAGCCTAGGGGTGACGGCCATGCTGTCAGCTGTGTGTGTGTGTGTGTGTGACAACTCCACACAGCACATTAAATTGGTTTGTACTATCTACACTTCTTGTCAAAGCCTTCTCAATTCAAACAATTACAAAATGAAGTATACTTGAACCTGTGTGGGGAATAAAACAAAGTACAGTAGATGAGTGAGTATAAAAACGGTTCATATCATTATCATGATAGTGATGATGTGACAATGGATGTTTAGGAATGAAGACCCTTTTTCACCATAGAAGAGCTTGATAAATTATGAAATAGCCATAGGGTATCAAAAATCAAATCTTTTCAATCTGCAAATTTTTGGGGATGCATAAAATAAATACTTTTATGTTTAACTACTTAATTATTAGCTAATTAAAGATATTAACTGTACAATGCTCAGACAGGCTGTATATTATATCTTGTATGTGTTGAAATCACTCTTTCTCATTAATATTTATTTGAACCATGCACTCAGCTCATTGAAGCTACCTTGTAAATGAATATTCATGTCTATCTCTGGTCTGTCTTGTTAGAATGTTTTTCTAATTGTCAAGAAAAACGCAAGGCAGACAGAGTTACCCGGTGCAAGAATCCCACATTGAAAAGTTTAAAAGTTTAAAAAGTTAAAAGTGGAGGCTTATATAGCACTGATATCCACGAATTGTGCTCATCACGGTTCACACTTTTTACTTTTCCCGTCCAACAGCAAACATTGAAACACATAGGACAAGACAAGCGCCTGTTAGGCTTGTTATAATTTGTTTATGGGACAAAGCAAAGACACTGCTGTATGGAGGGCCAGGTACCCATTTTACAGCTGGGTCGACAGTGGGGTTTTCTGGTCCCAACTGAGCTATTGCCTACTGCAGTGGGTAACCCACGTTGGTCTGGCTGCAAGTTTTGTTCTATACTATTTTACAACAATCCAACGTCTGAATTCATTTTGTCCTCCCGCAGTGTAACTTTTCACTAAGAATAATAGGTGATTTAGAATAAAATTAAACAAAGCTTACCTGTCAGATGAAGTGTAATTATGTATAATAATTTCGTCCTTCAATATTGTGGGATTCACTTGGAGGAATCTGTGACTGCGCATCAAAGTAGTTTCAAATACTATGGCATATTCTGTAAGCCGATTGTTGTTTACTATAGAGTTCATTCATATTTAAAAAATCGTGAATCCTACAAGAAACAGTTTTCTCAATGATTTTAGATACGGTAACAATGACAGGTTAGACATACGTCTGTAATTTTTGTAATCCTCTCTTTCAAGTCCAGACTTTAAAAAAAAATAGGAATGACAACGGCTTGCTTTAAATTATCTGGCATGTCTCCTGTGATTAAACTAGTGTTTACAATGTGGAGCATAGTGGGTAACAATTCTTCCAAACACGCAGCCACGATCCACGATGGAATTGGGTCCATGCTGCATGTCTTCTTTGAACAAAGTAAAATGAGTGACAAAATTTCTGGTTTTGTACAGGGTGAGAAGTTCTGAAGTTTCCTTGTTGACACATTGTTTTTAGACTGTGTGGAATCAAAAGAGGGGTTTGAAGTGGAAACATCCATTTCATTTCTAATATTTGAAATTTTGTCAAAAAAATAAGCAGTGAATTCATTTTTGCAAGTCGTTTAGGACGATCAGTGATTTCCATAGTTTTGAATGGTCAAAAAGGTTTGAACAAATTGTATTTTTCAGATCTGAGCTTTTTGCTTTTATCAAAGCTTTATTTCTTTCAATTTTGTTTTCTCCACTTTTTTCCGCTTGCCTTACTTGTCGTTTAATTACACAAATTTCTTCATTGAACCATTTTTTGTTGGGTCTGATAATTATGTGCTTTTCTTTAATAGGGCAATGTTGATCCAAAAGAGTTGATAAAAGGGTGTTATACGTGTCAACCATTTGGCCCATGTTGTCTGATTTGATGACTCTTTCATGTAGCTCTATATCTTTTATTCCTTTTTTGACGATCTCTTTGTCCAAGGATTTGGTGTTCCAGTGTTTTATTAATTTTCGAACAGGTTTATTTTGTTTGATGTTTAAAACAGTTGAGACGTAGCTATGGTCAGAAATAGAACAGATCATGACATTATTGTTTTTATAAGCAATGACAAGGTCCAGGGTCTGACCACTTTGAGTGGGTTCATCCACATATTGCATCAGATTGTGCGATTCCAGAAAACAAGGGTGGCTGTCATGAGGTGCTCGTCCTGGATTTCCTTGAATAACACAAAGGCATTGACCATTGCAACCTCAAGTGTCCAGAAAAAAATCGACGTTCTCTTCTAGAGGCCATAGTACCTGTTCAACTGGTCTACCTTGCCGCAACCATTGATGCTATAGTTGTAGTAGTGGATCACGGTTGGTTTGTAGACCCCTGGTTTCACCTCAGTACTAGTGTTGTAAGTCTTGGTGGAGGCAATCATCACTGGTTTGCTGGCCTTGTTGTCTTTGATGACACAGCACTGAACTTTCCCGTCCTGCGTCTGCCAGTAACGACATTCCCTGTGCAGCAGCTTCAGGGACTTCAGCTTCTCTTGAGCTGGATGGTGCCGGTGTAGTACTGAAGTTGTAGTGCCGCTGTTGTACCATATAGTCGATCAGGACCCTAGATGTGTACCAGCCATCGGCAAAGATGTGATGGCCTGATCCTACCACGTGAAGAAGAGTGTTGAAAACTCAAATTCCATACGTTGAGTTGAGGTCAATTCCTGATGAAAAGACGTGTCTCGGTCGTAGTAGGTCGGAATGTTCAGGACATAGCTGGTCTTGCTGTCCACAAGTACAAAGCTCTTCACGTAATATTTGTGAGGCTTAAAAGCATTGCACTGCCTGTGCTTCCAGCGGCCCCCGGTACCCGATGGTCATCTGATCGATGGAGAGATTCTGGTTGGGGCTCCTACCCAGTTGGCTTTGCGTTAGAAGACGGTCTACTTTTCCCTTTTGTTGTTTTCCCCTTACCTTTCGCAGAGCTTTTCTTCGTCGAGAAAGTAGCAATATCCCAAATCAATATCATTATTATTATTATTAACACAACTATCACAAGAGTTCAACTAGGTGGTCGAAGCCTCTGTGTTCTCGACATGAGAGTTAGTGTGGAAGTCCTTTTTTGTGTTGTGATTGGACACACGGACACAAGTAAACACAGCATACCTAAGTTGGTAAAATCTAACAAAAGAAGATGAAATTAGTAAAAGCTGAGATAGTACACAGTATTACAAACTACATAATTGAAACCACAAGGAAATAGTGCAGTGAATACACAATGTCTATTTTATGCACTCTCAAATTTATTCAGACCAAGAACGCAGGTTTGGAGAGCATGTGGTCACATATGTAAATCATCTCTCTGTGAAATGTCCTTGGCATGGTCCAAAGTCTGGCTGTTCTTTTAACTAGCCTATCATCTTACATACTTACCCCTAGGCGCTTATATGACCATAGCAGTTGCCAGCGTCCTAAAACTCTCAATAAAAAAACAAAGCGTAAAAGTTGTCATGCACAGTCACAGCTTCCTCCAAGTGAATCCACACAATATCAGATGGACTAAAGAATCCTTGCATTTTAAATAATAATCTGAAGCTAATGTTCATTCAAAATGATCTCATTTCCCTATTTTTTTCCTTTAAGATTGGTAGGTCTTTTTTTTCCAAAACTTTACTATGGAAACTCTAAGAATTTCAGATTTTCCATTGTGATATGTAATTTGTAGGGGCTACTTTATAATAAATATGATCTTTCCCGCATGTTATGTGGTGGTAGGATACTTATGCTTACTGTATTTGAACACACAGCCCTTCTGTTATGAACTCATTTGGGATAAATAAAGAAATTTTGAACTTTGAGCAGGTTTTGTGTTGTTTTAACCCTCTAACAGCGAGGTCTGATTCTAACCCAACTGAAAATACAAAATCTTTAAAATGTACGTTTTCTTATACCAGATAAATCAGATTCCAGTTGACTGACATATGCCAAAAGCCTGAAATTCAGGCTTTTGGCATATGTCAGTTCACTGAAATCTGATTTATCTGGTATAAGAACTGGCAAATCGAACATTTTGGTGTCTTTAGCATTGAAAGGGTTAAATACTACTACATATATAAATAATCAAACAAGGTGATCCATTCACAAATTAGTCAAGGACTCCACCAAAAGGGAGTTTTAAAAGTATTCAATACCATTTATATTTAATTTGCAAAGACAACTATACTTAAGGTATAGTAAGTTGTGCTAAATTATTTTGTTATACAATAGCCTGTTGCTTTTTGGAGTATTGATGCAAATTGAGTGTACTGTATTTCAGTGTCAGTGTCAGTAGATATTTATAGAGGCTGGTGACCTTTGGTGCTGGCACATACATGGGCAATCTGGGTGTTTCTTGAAGCGTCTGTGGCCTCATTTCATCTTTGTATATCTGTTTACTTATTTATCGGGTGATGGGAATCTATGTATTGTCAAAGTCAAACCCTTTTTGTTTTGGTTGGAAGGGATTATTAAGGAATGGAAGTTGTTTATCATTTCAATTTCATGAAGAAATAATGAATTTCAAAGTGTTTTCTCATTTAAAAAAAAATCTATTTACTGTATTATCAATGACTTAAGAATATTTTAATGTACTTTTGTGTTGTTGTCATATAGAAAATGTCGTCATACATTGCAGTGACTACATATGTTTTTATATTGGTGATATTCTTCCTATACAAATTGTATATGCACTCTTTGGATGCTGTAACATTGGTAGAGAATGATGTTATAAATGCGGGCGGTTGGCGGACACTACTTCTGTTTCTTATCTTTTGGCTTTATCTTGTCATCTTACTTTTTTCAGCACTCTCTCCAGTGCTCCCTCAACAAGTATACACACACACACAGCTGTTATGTATAGATATTTATTATTATCTGTTAGCTCAGTCTTGGATCTTGCCTGTCGTTCCAACAGACTTATGGTCATCCCCCATGTTTTGCACTATGGTCACTTCTTGCTATCTAAAAGGACCCAGTAATTTTGTACACAAAGGGCAGTAGAATATATTTGGTCTCCCTGGACCACAATTGTTCATGATGTGGGTTGTAGCCATCATCTGTTTGTGTGTCATTCTTTGTGATTGTGGGAGATGGTATTAAAATGACTATAGCAGTTGCCATGGCCCTAAAAGTCTCAATTAATAATCAACGAATGATTTTGGGGCACACAAGTGTGCTTAATATATTATGTATGCTTGAAATGTGTTTGGTTTATTGTAAGTGTGACGTACTACTTGTATGTACAGTATGTGCCTACAGTATTTATATTTGCATCCATGTCAGTGGCCATGAATCTGTCAAGGAGGCCCTGACTGCCCTGTATCAGATTGAACTGAAATGTTGATGCTCAAGTACAATAAAACTACTCAAGGTGTCATGAATTATCAAAATATTTTACATGCAGTCTTTGGAGTTTGTTTCTATCTGTCACACATTTAAAGCTGTTTTATTCAAGTTAAAGCCCTGCTGTTTACTTTCTTTTGGCTTCACCTATCATCTTACTTTTTCTTTTTCCAGCACTCTCTCCAGTGGTCCCGTAACAATCATGCCCACACAGCTGTTTTGTATCTGTTAGCTCAGTCTTGGTCCTGCTTGTCATCCTAACAGACTTATGGTCATTCCCCCATGTTTTACACTGTGGTACCTAACAACAGGGTCACTTACTATCTAGGACTGAGTACTTTTGTACACAAAGGGTGGTAGAATATTCTGGGTCTGCCCGGACCACAATAGCGCATGATGTGGGTGGTAGCCATCATCTGCTTGTGTGCCCTGCTATGTGATTGTGAGAGGTGTTTTTTTCCTCCTTTAAATCCTCTCTTTGTCAACTTTTTTGAGAGATGATATTTTTTCCCTTGTAAATCATCTCTCTGTGAAATGTCCCTGGCAGGGTCAAAATCTGGCTGTTCTTTTAACAAGCCTATCATCTTACTTACCCCTGGGCACTTATAATATATGACCATAGCAGTTGCAAGCGCCCTAAAACTCAAAACAAACAAGCGCCCTAAAACACTAAAAAAAACAACCCCCCCAACAAATCTGACTAAGCAACAAGAACAATGTTTAATCAATGAACAATGTGAGTGTGTAACTTTTTAAAGTTAAAATGAAAAATTTTGAAGAATGGAAAACATTTATGATTTTATGACAGTATAGTGTGCCTATGTATGATGAAAGCTGACTAGTCAGTAATATATATTCCTGCACATTATAAAGGTAACATGACATACACTGCAATTTATTTAGAACTTTGAGGGCATACCACATTATCATTTGGTACGTAACAAAACCCCATCTAAACATAAAAAACAACAAAAAATCTTTCAGCCAGCGCTAGCAGACCTGGAAGACCATGCAGATGCCAGGTGCCTGCAAGAAGTGGTGGTCGTAGCGGTCCCAGGCCAGGCGTCGCCACTTGCCTTCCTGCTCCAGGCGTTCCATCAAGGGCTGCAGACGGCCTTGGTACTCTGGCACATCTTCCAGGAACGACTCACGCATGCAGTTGAGGAAGTAGCCGCCTGCACACATGTCACACACACACACACCATCACAGGCAGATAGACCGAATGATCAGTAATCAGACAGTTGTCGGAAGATAGGAGGAAGGGCAGGGAATCGCCAAGTTAAACTTAATAACCCTTTCACTGCTAATGTTGTTTCTCAAAACTACTAACTAGTCATCAACATCAAGATTTGTCTGTTCATATACAGATCAATCAGATTTCAGTGAACTTAAATCTGATTTATCTGGTTATAATTATAAATACATGTACATCATTGAAGATGTTGCACTAGAAGCAACCCCGCTATGAAAGGGTTAAGCAAGTGTTGATGATACAGGTCACAGAGTCACCCCTATATCAAAAGAATAAGGAAGAGGCCGGTTTGTGATATTCGATGACATACGTTACATGTATGCGCTTCAGGTCACCCGTCAAGCTGGATATCTCTAAAACAGGCTCTTTTGGATACAACAGGTCCGATCCCAGTGTCCTTAACTCAGAAATCGGTCTGACCGTCCGCCAGAATCTATTCATTCATATCAAAGGCTGGTATGTCTAGTCTAGACAAGATAACCATTCTGCCACACAGAGATAAACGAAGGTACGTAATTTAAAAAAAAAGTAAAGCGACTCCCATACTCAATAGACTGAGCGCCAGGGATCAGGAGTAAAGTCCTGGGTTTCTAGACATACGCATCGTGTGGTAGATTGGCCACTAATTTCATCGCCGCCTTTACTTTCGCCGGGTCTGGGTCTGAAGAGACTTGGCTCCCCATTTTCTGCTGGGTGGACAGGAATAGAAATAGACGGCCTAGAAATAAAGTTCTTGCTCTGATTTGGATCGAAACTGCGCCATATGACGCGAGGATTCAGAGCTGAATGGAAAGTCACACTGACTGCGACTGACTGAGTTATCAGGACGACTATTGAGATAATGTAATCTAGCTTTAGCCAGCCCTACGTTTGAGTTTTAACCCTTTCACAGCGAGGTCTGATTCTAACCAAGCTGAACTATGCCAAATCTTCAAAATGCATGTTGTGTTCTTATACCAGATAAATCAGATTTCAGCTTTTGTCATAATATGTCATTTCACTGAAATCTGATTTATCTGATATAAGAACAGGCAAGTATTGAGGATTTTTGGTGTCTTTAGCATTGAAAGGGTTAAGTATGAGGCGCCCCATTCCCAGGTGGACGCTCTCCTTACGGTCATGGCAGCGTGAGATGACATCACCATCATCATCATCATCATTTATTATCACCACCATCTTCATTTATCATCACCATCATCATCATCAGCAACTGTGATTGCATGTATTTTATCACTACAGGCCTCAGGGCCAATAGAGGACATTTAATTTCAACTTCATTCCTCGTGCTTCCACCAAGAAACTATAACCCTTGAAACTTGATTGTAAGTAACAAACTGTACAATGCTGAGGCAGCGTTTAGTAGTTCCAGTTCGTAGAGTGTCTGTTGAGGGGGTGGTGTTACTAGTACGATGAATGTGAAGTTGTACAAGTTGTTTATGTATCCTCCATGTTGAGTGATTGCACTCTCCCATGGCCTTCTATACAGAAGGCCATGACGCTCCCCACTATCACAAATATACCAACACACAAACACGCACACACACACACACACATACATACACATACATACATACACATACATACACACAAATATACACATACATACACATTTTGTTTAATTGCAGCAGTCATGTGGCACGTTGCTGATTGTACAGGATGTCGGTGATTCGTTATGCTATGGGTCAGAAAATAATGTGGCTTTAGGCTTCTAGTGTAAGTTGTGTCAGGCATTGAAATGATAAGGATGTAAGAAAATGATGTAGCGTAGAGTTGGCATGTGTATGTATGTATCTATGTATGTATGTATGTGTGTGTGTGTGTGCGTGTGTGCGTGCGTGTGTGTGTGTGTGTGTGTGTGTGTATATGTATGTATGTGTAGATGTATTTGCGTATGTATGGGTGTGAGAGTATGTCAGTGTATGTTTGTGCTATTGGATGTATTTATATGTATGTATGTTTGTGTGTGTGCTTGAGTGTGTGTACGTGAAATGTACAATATTATTCAATGTACAGCGCCTTGACACCTCGGTGGAAGGCGCTTTATAAATAAACGTATTATTATTATTATTATTACACACATAAACATACACATACATACACACACAAACACACACACACAAACACACACACACAAACATACACATGCATACATACAAACATAAATACAAAGATACACATACATACACAAACATACACATACATACACACACATATACATACACACACACACACACACACATATATATAACATGTGTAGAGGCACGTACCAGGCTTGATTACCCGTATGATCTCGTGCAGGGCGTCACAGGGAATGTGGCCAGGGCAGAACGTGCCCACCGTCACCACAGCGTCATACTTGTCTTTTGGGATATAGGAGGGGGGGGGGTGCGGATGGAGGGGAACCAAAGAGGGGGTATGA
>JAUEKZ010004341.1:0-19198 GCA_031471865.1 Melibe leonina | reverse complement strand
CATATGAAATTTCAGTTATCTAGTTCATAAACTGTGGATTGTACAGACGGTCAAATTTCAATTTTCCTCACCCCTATGGTACTCTATTTGGGAGTAAAAATGCCGACTACTGTACCATAGTGTAAAAACATGGTGGATGACCATAAGTCTGTTAGGACGACAGGCATGACCAAGACTGAGCTAATAGATACAAAACAGCTATGTGTGTAAGCTTGCTAGGGAGCACTGGAAAAAGAAGGTAAAGCCAAAGAGAAGATACAGAAGAAGCGACCACCAGAGGCGCCCGCAAAAATGTCTTTTATCAAAGATCAGCAACAAACTCATTGTAAGTGTGAGTTGCTTGAGATCTTGATAAAATCTTTATGTAGCTCCTATTGCTTGCACGAGTGCCAATAAAGACAGCATGGGTTCCCAGTAGATCTAGTCTAGTAAGAGAAGAAACAAAAATAGTGCTCACCAACCGCCTATAATTTTGCATAAACATAACATAACAACGAAATCTAGATACACATAATTCTTTTCTGGTTAAGAAGAAGAAGAGAATGAAAGAAATATGTGTGTTTACAGAATTAACTATGTATCTTGTAAATGTGTATTCAACAAACAAGACGTGAATAATTATCATCACATACATTTATTATTATAAATCATCATCAAAATCATGACATCATCACTTAGGTGTCAGCAAAATCAGAATGCCTCACACTCACACACACGTACAATCCAGCACAATATCTCTGTGGCAAACCACACACACGCTTTCCTTATGTACAATTGAATCAGGACAGCTGTACGATGAGCAGGAGAGATTCACTATTGTTACAATAAACAATCATATGAAAAGAATTACTTTCCCTTTGTCCATCCCATTCATTTTATAGGGATATCAATGTCAACCCTTTTTTTTCACACCCCTCCTAATTATCGTTTGTTTGTTTTAGAGCGCTTACAAGCACTATGGTCATATAAGTTATAAGCGCCTAGAATGTAAGATGATAGTGATAGGCTAGTTAAAGTTAAAAGAATGAGCTAACAGATACAAGTCAGCTGTGTGTGTGTGTGTGCTTGACTTGAGAGAGTGCTGGAAAAATTAAGATGATACTGATAGATAAAGCCAAAAGATAAACAGAAGTAGCACACACCAGAGGCGCCCGGTCATAATTATCCTATCACTATCACACAAATAGAGAGAAGACATCAACCCAAAAACATTTTCTAATACTACACTTATGTTCCTATAATCAATAAAATGAACAGTACTCATAGTAAATTTAATGCCTCACTTTCTCTCTCCCTCTTCTTTATTTATCACCAGTCACTGCTTCATGAGACATTATTACATTTACGTTCCTTTCAACTTAACTATGGCTGCTGATGAGCCCTGACTGTATTCAACTCCAATTTTCAACATGAGAAAGTAAAAGAAAAGGAGACAGACGCAGACATACCCGAGACAGTTCAGATGGTTATGACAGACAGTAGAAAATATTCCTAAAATGTCCTAAAAAAACAATAACCTCCTAACATGAAAACAAAGACAACCATCAAATGAAAAAAAGTATGATCCCGGAGGACCCAGGATGTCCCATCATACTCTGCCTAGTAAGTTACAGTACATGCTCTGTGCATCTAGATAGCAAGTGAATTGATAATTAAATGAAACTCATAATGCATGATAAGGAGGAAGGTCACAGATAGACACTTTACTTTAAAAGAAGAGAGGTTTCTTTCAATGGTGCCATAACTACTCGGGTCTCATCCAATAAGTGCCCAGGGAGAAAAGAAAGAAAACCAATTACGTCAAGTATGTACGCATACAGGTGCAGATCTACAAAAGAAAACTGAAAAGGAGATGATTTGCACTTGAAAATATGTGTACACATTATTTTTTTATTTTGTTTTACGACAATTTTAACCGCCACTGTCATATCATCGACCAGAGGGAAGATAATAAGTTATAGTTAAAAGAAGAACAGCCAGACATTGACCCTGCCAGCAACGCTTAAAAGAGAGATGATTCACAATGAAGAAAATATCATCTTTCAAAACAAAGAGATGATTTACATTTAAAAAAATCAATTTCTCTCATAATCACAAAGGAGAGTAGGATGAAAAAACTAAACAGATTGGCCACCACCCACGTCATAGCTACACTATCATTTAGGGAGACACATATTTCTCTACCACCTGTCATGTACACAAATGAATTATTATTATTATTACACACCTATTTCTACTCCTAGAAAGCAAGTGACCCCGTAGTTAGGTACTACCGCAATGTAAAACATGGCCGAAGATGACCATGAGTCGGTTAGGACAACAGGCAGGACCAAGACTGAACAAAGATACAAAACAGCTTTGCATGTAAGCTTATTAATCAAGAGTGCACTGGAGAGAGTG
This sequence comes from Melibe leonina, assembly GCA_031471865.1. NCBI lineage: Eukaryota > Metazoa > Mollusca > Gastropoda > Nudibranchia > Dendronotidae > Melibe > Melibe leonina. Next base: position 16,798 of record JAUEKZ010004341.1, on the reverse strand, counting down.
CTAGAAAAATATAAGAGATGAAGCCAAAAGAGAAGAAACAAAAATATCACACCCACCAGTGACATCTGCAAACCCCCTGATACTTCATACGATCTTCTCTCATAGCAAAACACACACTAACAATGGCCACTACCAACTAGATAATAAAATCATGATAATGGTCCCCCCAGGATTTTGTATTGTCCTTGGCGAACAGAAAATGTCTTGGTCTTAGTCTGTGATTGGTGATTAATAAAAGACATTTTTGCACAGTCTTGATATTATTCAAATATGCAGATTATTTTGCATTCAAACTTTAGTAAATGTTCAATGGAGAAATACTAACTATTTTCGAAAGGAAAAACTATCAATCAAATTAATGCTGAAAACTGAGTCAAGGAGTCCAATGTGTAAAAAAAAGTCCTTTTATTTTGGAAGCAAATTTTAAAGCTCTACTGATAAGAAAAGTTTACATAAAACATTACTGAGAAATCCCCAAACTTAGATGAGGTAATGATAATATAAAATTATAGAAGACAGGTTAATCATGAGATTCACAGTGCATTGGCGAAATAGAATATTGACAAAGGGTTACTCTTGCATCAAAAAGCAAAAGATACATACATTATGTATGTATCTTATTCAAAGAAAAAATTTAATAATTGAAATTGTGATTATTAGTGGTGACAGAAGTGACAACGCCATATAATCAATTCTAATAGTTTAAAAACAAATAAATTAAATAGTCCTTGATTTAGAGTTTTTACCCTTGCGTATTTATGAGTAAATATTTGCTACAGCGACAATACACAGTCACAACAGGTTTCACAAAAGCAAGAAATCAAAGATCATATCTGTCACAAAATCACCATGGATTTCCATCAAAAGATACAATTTGTTTCATGGATGAGACTAAGACGATGCTGATGACATAAATTGTAAGCAATTTTATACATATTGATCTACACCTCATAAATATAGAGTAAAATTGTGTAGCTTTCACAGATTTTCAGCTTTATTATCAAAGTAGGTAAAAGTAGATGCAATATCAATAAAAATGATAAATTTTACCTTTCTGTATGGCACAACCAGCCAAAAAACACTCTTTCAGCTTAAGCCTTTTTAATGCACTAATGACACCAAAATCTTCAAGACTTTAGCAAACTGAGATATATGTCAAAAGCTTGAAATTCAGGTTTTAGTTTTAGCATAATTATTATGTTATTCGTCAGTTCACTGAAATCTGATTTATCTGCTATAAGAACACATACATATTCAAGATTTTGCATGTTTCAGTTGGGTTAGAATCAGAGCTTGCTGTGAAAGGGTTAATAAGTTAAGATGACTACCACTACCAATGACCGAGCAATGGGTATATATATTTCATGAAATCTGTATTTCAATCCCATTGACATAATGATTATATTACTTATAAGAGGGAACTTACTTATAATAAAAGATGGTTTCTTATGATTTCCTCGAGATTTTGAGCAAATTGAATTTCATCCATCAGCAACTAGTGATACCACTCTGCAATCTTTTGATGAGCGTAGATTGTTAGAACAGTTTTTACAGCTACGGTCAAATCAATGCTTGTGGGGAAAGTTAGATTATGGATGCATACCTCTACAACAGAGAGAGAGAGAGAAGCAGGAGGAAGAAAGAGACAGTGATGATTTACACACAAAAAGAAACCACTCTAATTTTGTTTGTTTATTGAGAGTATTAGGGCACATGCAACTGCTATGGTCATATAAGCGCCCAGGTGTGAGTAAGATGATAGGCTAGTTAAAAGAATAGCCAGACTTTGGCCCTGCCAGGGTCGTTTCACAGAGAGATGATTTACAATGAAAAAAAAATTACCTCTCACAATAACGAAGCAGGAAACACAAACAGATTATGGCCACCAACCACATCACACACTATAATGGTGCAGGGAGACCCACGATATTCTACCACCCTTTGTGTACAAAAGTACTCAGTCCTTCTAGATAGCAAATGACCCTGTAGTTAGGTACCACAGTGTGTTAAAAATGGGGGATGACCACAAGTCTGTTGGGACGACAAGCAGGACCAAGACTGAGCTAACGGATACGAATCAGCTGTGTGTGTGTGTTTTAATGTCCAACAAACAATAAAGACAACCCTTTCACCACTGTTGTCAGCAACAAATAGAAAAGAAGAGGTTGAAATGAAGAGACAACTCAGTGGATATCTATCAGCTGGCTTTTCTACTTCTACTACTTAACTTCTCTCTGTCGTCAGAGAGATAGCGGAGGAGGCCTGATGACTGCTTTTATTTCAAATATATGTAAGTGTAAGTGCATATTTAAAACATGAACAAAACCTTTGCCCACACTGAGTTGAGGCTTTGTGGATGAAAAACACATACCTACTACTACCACAATGTGCTTCCACCATTTTATAGATCCATTGTGTGTAACGTTAAAGCAACAGAATTGTTTCAGGACTTGGAGAACTGTTTCAAACAAAGAAGATGCTTGCTGGAAAGCTTGTGTACCTACACTAAGCGACATCAACTTACTCTTAAACAATTAATAACAAGCACCCTTACATAGTGGTAGATGAATAAATAAAAAATGATTAATTATTTCACGCTTGTACAAGGCATGGGCGGTAATGCAACCACCACTAATAATGTGGGCCTATTTTACATCTCTATCTCACCAAACACACTGACAAGATCATCTAAAATATGAACCTCAATAGTGCACCGCACATTTTAGACCATAAATTATTGAAAGCCATCCAACAATTAAAATCAAATGGACCACTATAAAGGCATGTATGTGTATTACATACAGGAAAACAAGGAAGGAATCTTCCCGACTGAGACAATAATATCTTGCAAAACAAATGATGCATTAATGAAATTTAAACTTTTAGATACAAAATAATTAAAGAAATGGATGAATTCTAAACTGGAGGTTGCCAAAAAGAGCTAGCTTACCCTTTGAAAATTTGCAAACAAAAGAAGCATATAGTCACTCAAAGGACCAAATGTAAGCCCATTAGAAGTGCATGAATAACATAAACTCCTAAAGAACACACAAATCCCTCATCAAACAAGTCAAGAGCATTGAATGTTGTTTCCAAACCCTTCCGCCCCAGAAAAATAACAGAGATTAGAACCTGCCAGGGCTCAAATGCAATATCACTTGCAGCAGCCAAAACAGACACAAGAGACACCACAGCATGCCTAAACAGACCAGCATCCCTCAGAGTTTAATCCACTCAAGAAAGGTAATGACTCAAACATCTTTAAACCCTTTCACAGCGAGGTCTGATTCTAACCACACTGCAAAATATAAAAAAATGTATGTGTATTGTTATACCAGATAATCAGATTTCAGTGAATTGACATTGATGCCAAGGGCTGAAATTCAGGCTTTTGGCATACGTCAGTTCACTGAAATCTTATTTATCTGGGATAAGAACAGGAAAATCTTGAGGATTTTAATGGCCTTAGTGGTGAAAGTGAAAGGGTTAATTTTGACAAAAATGTATGACACTTACAAGCGTATGTGCAGTCTGCTCCCTTTAGATACATTTAATTGTCTTCAGTGTCTCTTTTTTACACAAATAATTTGTTTGTTACTTTTCAAAATAGAGGCAATTAACAAGATGAATTTTTTATGCCTCATCACTTGAGTACTGGTACACCGAAGAAACTATCATTTGAATTCAAATTTATTTTGCAATGAGCATTTACCCTTTCACTGCTAAGGTTATTTCTCAAACTAAAAACTAGATACTTAAAAATCTTCAAGATTTGCCTGTTCTTATACCAGTGGACTGACTGAAATCTGATAAAAAGTATAAGAACACATATATTTTGAAAAATGTTCATACTTCAGTTCGAGTCAGACCCTGCTTAGAAAGGGTTAAGAAAGACAAAAACAAAATAACTTTCTCCCTCTCTAATCAGTTCAGAGACGTGTATGTTTTTCTTGAGCTACTCTTTTGCCCTGTTTATGTTACTGAAAAATATTACCATATGTCTTTAAAGGGTGTGAAGGAACAGAGTATTTTTAGTCTTGATTGTTAATATGATAGTAATTTTCCAGATAGATTATAAAATCTATTCTGACCCTGAATTTTTGTGCTTCATGTATTCTGTGGACATCATATCTTTACTTTCTCAAGTTGAGCTACAAAAACAAGTCAAAATAAAAAAACGAATGTCATCTTTTAAAAATTAAAGCGACAATATGAATGACTAGTACACAAAAGAATATATTTCGGCAGTATGCTTTGCGTATTTCTTTTACCTTTAGTGAAGAAAGCAAGAATTAGAAACATTTAACAAAATGCTCAAATTTTGGAAAAATTAGTAAAACCCCCTGGCCATTTTAAACTCATGAAAAACTAAAACATTTAATTCAAAAGAAAAAAATATCATTAAAAATCATCAAAAATACTTTGAACATAGCCAATTTTCTTGACAATGTGTAGTAAAATATATAAGCACAATATTCCAAATAAACAGCAGAAACCAAAAAAATGCAAACATGCAATACCCTAGCTTTGCACAAGCATTCTTTCATCCTGTAAACATCTGTCAACTTCTCTTTCTCTTCAGATTTCGAAAGTTAAGACACTGGTGGTCAGGGAATTATTAATCTGTTGTTACATTCTGGTTATGCCTATCGTTTTCAAATTCTACAAAGTCATCCAACAAACTTGGCCAGGCTTCTGTGTCATCATAACTACTAAGATCATCACCAACTTGTTCTACGAAATTTAAAAACATATCCCATGTATCTTTAGGAATACCTCTGATACTTGTGTGCTTTTCTAAGAATTCCAACCACCTTTGTAAAACAGAAGGTTCCCTTTGAGAAAACACTAACTTCCACAAACTAATGGCCATGTCAGTTGGCAATGTTCTTTGCCCTGAGGTAGTGTCTAATCCAAATTTATAAGTCCAGCGATAAAGATCCTTGAAAGCCTGTTTTTCTCTCACCTCTGATAAGATTTCTGGAAATTTGCTCTGAATACCTTTAATACTGTCCACTCTCATAGCTTTACAACCATGAACAAATTCTGCACGTGCAAATTCACACATTGTTTCTGCACCCAACTTCCAAGCCAGAACTAACACTACAAATTCTTCTGGTTTCACCTCTAAATCCATACAGAAATGTTCAGTACCATCTGCAAGGATGCAGTCTTCATCTTTGTCTTTGTACGTTTCAAAAAGAGCTAAAATTTTAGCTTCGGAAACCTCTTTTGAGATAAGTGATAATCGTTTTGCCTCCATTCCTCCAGTTTGCTTCTTGATTGGTGGTAATTTCGGGTAAGGTGTGAACATTTTCCAGTCGGAACCCGGAGTAGAAAGAGGTGGGTTTGGCTCTCCGCAGCCTGTATCTTTACTCTCAGACAAAGGTATCCCAGCTATGTATACAGAGCGTGGATGGGTACTGTTGCCTGTGTCACTGTTTGCAGGGCTAGTGGGCGCCTCCTGCTCACAACACTGCGACAGGCACTGACCCATTGACCTCAGCATTCAAACACTTTGAATACCATTTCATGAGCCTGAAATAGAGAAGAAATGAAAACAAAATTGAGATCCAGAAGCAGGAGTCACCAGATAAATGGATGATGTCTGTGAGAGGAGTCTAAAGGCAAGCATTTATGCATACCGCATACACACATTTTTGTGCAATGAAAGTCTGAAATTAAAAGCTCTATCCACAGGGAATAACGAGCTAAAAAAGCTTCGTCTCAAGTGAATTTTGCCATGTCTTAGGGCTGTATGTGGATAGTGTTAATAAAAGGAGTCTTTTGACAAGAAAAAACTGGACTATTTTATTCATCTAAAGCCTGTGCCAAGCCAAAAACCATGCTCAATATAACTGTCAAACGCAGCTTTTTTTTGTAGGAAAATCTCAAAACTACCGCACATGTCAAACAAGTATTGACACAACAAGTTCTCATGGATGTTAAGGGATGTGCTGGTGAAAAAACACAAAGCAATCCTACTATAAGTGGGAACAAGTTCCCTGCGTAGTGCGGAAAATTTTTCCCTGAATAGCGTCGAATTTCCCCGCCACCACCTATCCTTGACCTGGCTTATTTTCATAGGAAAGTCACTTGATGGGTCAGTTGATAACCTTTGTTGACATCAGAGCTCAGGAAAAGCATTTTTATAGCTGTTTATGGCCATGCAAAAATGTGTGGGTTCTGCAATTCTCCTAAAACCAGGGTCCCCCACCTATTAATCAAGAAAATCACATATCAATGACACATTGGCTTGTAACTGATAAAATAAATATAAATGGGCCAAAATTAGCAAAGCAGGCAAAGAGAGAGTAAAGTAGGAATATGACACCAAACCCTCCCTCCCATTATATCAGCAAAAGAAGATGCTGGCAATACTTATGAATTTTCACTGATTCCGTCTTCATTTAGATTTCTAAATGTGAGGGGGGAAGAATTTTCGATGACACATGGTATGATTTGTTGAGTGATGATTAAAAAAAGAAACACACCAAAAAAAAAACATTGAGAAAATATGAATCTAGAAACCTTATCAGGGACACTGATGATCACTCCAGATAAAAAAAAATCCACCCACTATGACACTTTCCAGTAGACCTAGTATCACAATAGGAGAGAATATTGACCAAATTAAAAGATATATGTTATCCATCATACACTGGTCTAGTCCTAGACTATATTGCAATAATCACCCAAGACAGTATCGGCTGCTCTCCGGTGAGTTTCTCCACCACCCTTGCTGCATTCGACACATTCCGCATTAGAACATTATTATCACAGAAAATGTTTGTAACGGTAGACTAAATGACAAGAACTGAGTCTTGTAGTTTTATCAGGACTTGATTTCCCATTCAATTGTCTGAAAAGACTAGACCTCTACTCATCATCTGTCGCTCCGAAGCGCAGACAACATAACAACAGAAGAAAAAACAAAGGCATCAGCTGGGCGAGGATGTCAATGCCATGACTTCCTGTTTGGTGATGACGTCATTAATTCTATGCGAATTGTTCATTCGACATTTAATTTTTGTTCCAATGCGCACTCCTTTGGGGCTTTTGATTAATTAATCGAATTGACTCCAAGTATCAGGTTATCTGGTATTTGACTGTTTACCTGTGATTATGGTGTATAAAAAAGAGAGGGCGTGTATCTAGATCTAATAGGTGACCACGATTGTGATGGTACTGGTCCCGTTTCAAGCTTTTTATAAGCATACATTGACTAACGTATGTTTCGATCATTGGCTTAATTACCGGTAGAAATCCAGCCATAACAGAAAAAAATGACTCGTTTTAAAACCTTCCATGGCCGAGGTTCGAACCCAGGAACATCTGAGTTTCAGACAAGAAGTTCTGCTACATCGTGAGTGCCATAACAGTATAACAGAAAGGTAAAGTGTGGAACAGGCACTGGAAATTACTTAGTAATTAAGGTACAAATGACGAAAGCACTACCAATAAGAAAAAAATCTCAAGAAGGCTAAAAAAAAGAAAGTAGAAAAGTGACCGAACCTGGGACCTGCCGAGGAACTCATCGCCGAGTCAATTTTCTATTGAGTACATACATACATACATACATACATACATACATACATACATACAGCAAAAACTAGAAGCCATACAATGTGAAAAAGTCCTTAAGTGGTCGGAAATACCATACAGTACTCAAGAGATAGACTACTACTAAGACATCTGTCTATAGATAGTCTAGATAGAGATATCTCTTGATAGAAGAGATCTTGCCCATTTACTCAACTAGACTTGATTTTCTCAAGAGTTGGAAACCCCTATTAAATGAATAATTTGTGTGAACCAACAATTTCACTCAATAAAGGATTTTTTCTCGAATACACAACAGATAAACAGATAGACGCCGTCTGCGTGGTTTATCCTCATCATGGACTCTATACTAACATACAATCACGTCAAGTTAGGTGACTGTACGGCTCTCTTGTTTACAAATGTATGGTTGCGTAAACGACTTGTTGGTAACGAATTGGTACCCCAATGATAGGCTTACGAAAGCGAAACAGAAAGTGGCATTGGGAGTAGTCATGACCTGTACAAGTAAATTCGACTAACACACAACAACCACGACTGATTTAGTTTCTTGTGTTCGGTCATTCAACTACAATTATCACATGGGGGGAATACCTAAGGGATAAAAGAGTAAAAGTTGAGCTAGTATCGCCATAAGGAGAGAACTTGTTACTGTTATACATTGTCACTTCTTAATTCTGACTAAAAGATCAGGTAACTATACAGTGTGTTGTATAATTTCTTTTTTGTTGTTGTTGTTCTTTTTTTTTCTTCTTCTTATTCTCCTTCTCCTCCGTCATCATCATCTTCTTCTTCTTCTTCCTCTTCCTTTTGATCTGCAGGTCACCTCTTGTAAAGGATAGCTTCTCTCTCTCTCTTATTTGACAGTAACTACAGGGACTGGCCTCTGCTCCAAAATCAAGGCAGCTTCACAAGATTCTTATAAATCATAATCAAGCTCATGTCCTGCTTGTGTCCCTTGTCCTCGTTTTCAAGCAGTGACTTGTTACGGTGCATATCCCAACAACCTCAATTTCACACTAGAAAAAAACCCTTGCCAGGAAGTATTCCAGTAAATTTGCAGTACATCCACAATACTAAGCAACTGATCGGACTAGTTTAGCGTTGCTATTATTATTATATTTTTCTTCTTCATGGTTCTGTGCATACCCCGTGAGGTCGAGGATCGGCGCACAGTTTACATTTCAAACATTCTCTCATACTCAGTTTTTACTATCTAGTATGAATTCACAGTCACTTCCTCTCACGCTAACACTGACACATTTACTCATCCAATTATAAAAAACAATATTCAACAATTTACCTAAAACTCTCCGGAGACTCAATCTCTGCTGTTTCTGGGGGCAAGTTATTCCACAAACGAATTGAAGATGGAAAAAATGCGTGATGGTGAGCATTAGTTTTTGAGGACAGCATTGATAATTTTTAATTGTGTGCTCTGGTTTTTCGTTTGATTTTGTGGATGTTGTTTATTGATCTTCCTCCTTTGTTTCCAGGTTTTGTAGTCCAAGTTGGCTTGTGAGTTTTGTAAAGCTGGTGCGATCTGAGTATGATGTTTTTGTGATGTGTCTTACAGTTTTGGCAAATGCATGAATGTGTTTTTGTTTCTAATCCCCTTAAAGTGGATGAAACTAAAAAAATAAAAAGTTAGGTAAAATTTTTGTAGGTTTTTCCACCTACAGGAGAACAGTGGAATCTGAGGATTGTTCAGTATCGATACACCACCAATGGGAAATTGCTGAGCAACATTGGTTATTGCAGCCGCATTCGATTCATTTCACTTCATGCACATTATATAATTTTCAACTTTCAAAATTGAATATATATATCTCCTAAACTAACTACAACACCAAATTGTATTGAATTTCAGTGTTAAAAACTACTACGTTAAATAAAACATATATATGCTAGACAAATCTCATGTGTGGACCTCCAATTATCCACGGCGGTGATAGAAATGAAAATCAGCTGACATAATGTCCAGTTTGCATAATAAAAAAATCAAATTGTTGAGCTGCTATTTATAGATTTGTTATTGGCATAAGTCACCTCATTTGTTTTGTTTTTTTATTTTGTTATGTTTACCCACTTTTTATAACTTTTTTTCTTGTTTTGTTTGTAGGATGGCCTTGTTCACAAATTCATCATACCTTAGAGCAGGGATGAAGTCTGTGTCTCTGCTCAAATCAAGTGAATCTCCTGCCAAGTTTATGAGGACCTTGATCTCTTCTCCCATGAAATTCAAATCTGTATGTCAGATGACACAAGAAGCACTTCTCCTTTCGTCGTTGAATGTTCGGCAATCAAAACAGTTATTTGCAAGGATGCATCATGATGAAACATTTCTTCTAACAGGGAGACAAGGCACATATTTTGTCAGACTTTTTCATACAAATCAAAGATGTTTTGAAAAATTGTCCACAAACATTAAAGGATCACCCAATCAAAATACAAGTGGTCTCATATATGTAGTAGCTATTTTTATATTGATGCTGGGTGGGGCATATGCTGGAGTTCCTTTATACAAAGTGTTTTGCCAGGTGAGGTTTTAGATTTAGTCACAAAGAATTTTTGTAGGTATCAAGAGTGTTGTCTTTACTCCTCTTGTCATGAATGTATTTGTGAACTTAGAAACTACATTGTAGAGGATATTGCACCACAAGTGTCTTTGGATATCATTTTTATTGCACAATGTTAGATCAAGCAAGTTTTATCTAGCATTAATGCAATTGTTTAATTAAAACAAATGCAATGAAAAGGATTCTGAAGACACAAGTGATGTATCCTTTTTATACCATTCCTCTTGAATTTAGAGACTAAAAAGTAGAATTTGAGCCAGAAACAAAAAAAAAAGTCCTATCCATTTGATTGTTCTTTAACATACTTTTAAGGGCGGGTGGTTGGCGGGCGCCTCTGGTAGGCGCTACTTCTGCTTCTTCTCTTTTGGCTTTATCTATCATCTTACTTTTTCCAGCACTGTCTCCAGTGCTCTCTTAACAAGCAAACACACACAGAGCTGATTTGTATCTGTTAGCTCAGTCTTGGTCCTGCTTGTTGTCCCAACAGACTTATAGTCATCCCCCATGTTTTGCACAATGGTACCTAACTACAGGGTCACTTGAAATCTAGAAGGACTGAGTACTTTTGTACACAAAGGGCGGTAATATATCCTGGGTCTCACTGGACCATAATAGTGCATGATGTGGGTGGTAGCCATCATCTTTGTGTGTGTCCTGCTTTGTGATTGTGAGAGGTGATATTTTTATCCCTGTAAATCACCTCTTTGTCACCTTTTTTTGAGAGATCGATATTTTTTTTTATTGTTAATCATCTCTCTGTGAAATGTCCCTGGCAGGGTCAAAGTCTGGCTGTTCTTTTAACCAGCCTATTATCTTACTTACCCCTGGGTAGTTTTATGACCATAGTAGTTGCGGGTGCCCTAAAACTCTCAATAAACTAAACAAAAAATACATTTAAGGGACTTTTAATGGATAATATTCCTCCATATAATATACTGATGAATAATCTGTTCTATGAACGGAGAAAGTCTGATTCGAATCTGACAGCCATTCCAACAAATACAATGCTTTTTGTTGTTTGTCACAAAAAAAAACTGTAGTGTGTAGCACATTGATTTGACATATGATATTTTTCTCTCAAACACTAAAAAGTAGCGAAAGTGGAATTAGAAAATTTTGCATTATGGTGCGCCGTTCTTGCTAGCTTGAGGTAAAAGTGTACGCTGACAGATATTTTAATTTAGCACCCAAAGTAGGAATAAATATGTCCTTCAAATTCAGTTTTTTTATGCATTCATAGTCAAAGGGAAGCAAATATGTTATCCAAAATTTATCACTGCGATCCGTATTTTAAGTAGATTACAACCTAAGCTGCTGAGTAATTCAGAAATATTTTTAAGTTAAAATATTTAGCAAGGTTTTCTCTATGTGTTTATCTATCCCTGTTTGCAGGCCACAGGTCTTGGTGGGCAAGCAGTCAAAGGTCATGACACGGACATGGTTGAAACAATGGAGAAAGTGGACAGAGAAATCAGAGTGCGTTTCAATGCTGATGTGGCTTCCAGCATGCGGTGGAATTTCAGGCCCCAGCAAACCGAAGTTACAGTATGTCTTTCTTTATTATTTTCCTTTCAAAGGATCAGTACATAGACCTGATATCCAATAGAATTACTGAAGTGAAGATTTATTCATGGATTTTAATGACATCTTCGACTCATATTTATTTCTTGTTTAGTAATTGAAAAGCATTTAATTTGAATGTATAGTGTGACTTCCAGTGATCAGGCTGTAAGTTTTGACATTAAAATCACCGATGCCATGGCTCAATTTACAGGTAGAGCATCTGCCACAGAACTGGTAGGTTGGAAGTTGGAATTCTAGCTGCGTCATTCATGAGACATAAAAATCAGCATTTCAGTACCTGCCCCACTAGGCATCTGGTATTAATATTGAAACAGTGCTCAGACTCATTTGCCTGGTATTGTCAATATACAATATGTTAACTCATCTACAAAGCTCCACTTTTCAAATGACGAAAATTGTGTTTAGAAGGGCGTTTAAAAGGTAAAACCCAACAAAGAAGAACATCTCTTAAAATGTACAGCCAATTAGTGTAATTTTAATTTTAATGGATATTTTTTTTTCAACAAGAGGAATTTTTTTTTTTTCAGCAAATTCATTTTCACGTTGTTAAAAATAATATATTTTTGTGTTTGTGAAATAGGTCCTTCCAGGGGAGACTGCATTGGCTTTCTATACAGCCAAGAATCCGACTGACAAACCCATCATTGGAATCTCTACCTACAACGTTCTTCCTTTTGAAGCAGGGCAGTACTTCAACAAGATCCAAGTAAGGATTCACTCTTCTTCATTTTACTATGCTAAGCTGCATGTTAAGAAGATTTATAGTTGCGCTGTTTCGTTTTACATTTCTTTTTAGGAGTTATCTGTTGATTTCTTGTAGTTTTCTCCACACCGTGGTATCATTTTGTAGACTCCAGGTTGTGCTGTAAATGGGCAATTTTGTTGCTAGTGTGGCTGTGCTGTCATGGTGGTGATATTATGTAGCCTCATCGATGTAAAATGGAGGCTGTTCTGCCGTTTTGACCGAAATCTATTACAGGTGAACCATTGTTTTCTATTCAAGGTTTTGAAACCTGTTAGTGGATATCTTCACTGCCTTTGGGTCTTTGTTGTTGCCACTTATCTCCCCATGCTATCTCAAGGCCAGAATTATTGTTTTTATGATAATTGATGTGGAGTGGTTTTCAGGCATGTTTTTCTGGGCAGTTTCTTTAAGTAGGTGTCAGTGTTGGCCAATCATTCAAGTCGTTTTATAGTTTTCACTGCTCGGTGGAGGTTGGATTGGCCGACGTTGCTAGATGCCAAGTTAGTGATATGGGTCAACAGAAATCATAGTGGGCGACTGCTTTAGCTTTTTGGAGAAAAAGGGGAAAAAAGCTGGATGGCTGTTCAGTAAAGCAGCAATATATGCAACTTCAGACTGTTGATATGTGTGGACATGATCCCTTGCATGTCCCAGGATTATGATTTTTTTATCATGGAATCAAAACAAAAAACTAACAAATAGAGACCATTTGAGATGAGCAATCTGGATCGAGATTACATATATTTAGTAATGATAGTTAAAACATACTGCCTTTTTGGGTCATGACTGTAGCTAACGCCAAGGTGTCCCGTTTTAGCTCTTTGACAAGTTGTCCATTGTGGAAATGCTACCCATTAGTTAAAATTGTTGTTCTTCTTTGAATTAACTGACTGACTCGACTGGGCCGATCATTACTGCCAGTGCGCATTTCAACGTGGTGGATTACAGACCTCTTAAACTTTGAAGCGTTTTTAATACTTTTTCTCGTTTTTTAATTTAATGCAATAACTTATAGGGTCTTTCTTAAAGTTATATGATGAAGCGTATTTTTAAAGGTTTCGAAGTTGTTCATAAGCTTTGCAGTTTTTGGCAAGCTGTTCCATAACCTTATAGTGCTAGGAAAGTAGCTATCAATATTAGATCGAGGTAGATTAAACATCTCATAGCCTGATTGCCTAGTTTGTCTCTGACTCAAACTCTGCTGGTATTGGTCAATTCAGGTTTCTATAAGTCTGTTTATCCCTTTGTAAAATATTGTTATCTTAGTCCTGGCTCTCTCCTCATGGAGAGGTAACCATCCTAAGTTCTTCATATTGATATTTGTTGAGCCTGTAATAAAGGAATAATTATTAGTTACATATCGAGCAGCATTCTTTTGCACTTTATCCATTTTTTCTATTTGATTTTTAGGGTGTGGATCCCAAACCGTGCAACAATAATCGAGTATAGGTTTTACAAATGTTTTATAGCATTTTTCTTTGATATATTTTGGACAGTATTACGTTTACGAAAAGAAAGAATGGAATTTGCCTTTTTACACACTGCATTGCTGTTTAAAGCTTTTTCTCATATTTAGAGTTATAGTTTTGGAATGTATGATTAAAGAATGACTTCTTACTTGTATTGGATGAAATATTTGTATGGGAGGAAAATGATTTTTAGAGTGCCATTGTTAGATTTTATTTAAAAAAGCTGTCTTTGTAAATATGCTTTACAATTTAGAAAAGGTCATTTATGTTACTTATCATTGACATCATGCACACTAAAAAGTAAATGACGTTTCTCTTAATTTTCATCCTCAGTGTTTTTGTTTTGAGGAGCAACGGCTGAACCCCAAAGAACAGGTAGGGATAACAAGTTTCTCTGTGTGACAATTTGACATATTGATTTTTATCTCTTTAGGGATGATCTTGTGAGGAAGAGGAGAGAGGAGGGGTCTCTTTTTCTAGTCTAAAGTTAAAACCCTAATGATTGGTCAATAACTATGGCATAGAAAAAAGACCCGAAATTTTTAAAAATCTTCCTTTGCTTTGAATATAAAAGTTAAAATAGTCATAATTTTGACACTTATATGATTGTATTGAGATGTCAGTCTTCTTTCTACGTGATATTTCAATTCAGAAATTCTGTTAGGAAATTTGTCCACTTCTTTTTTTCTGTTCATATACATAATTCCTTGGTAATCTTTTAAGTTAAAAAAAATACTTTCAGCCAATGAGCTTGTCATGAGCTCTCGCATCAATCAAAACTGTTTCCATGAAAAGATAAACGAGGGTTATAACTCAGTAAATTTTCCATCAACGCTTTATGGATGAATACTGTCCCTTACCTTAGTGCAGACCAGTATGCGTGTTTTTTTCACGTATTTTTAATTTCTTGTGTGTGTGTGCGAGTGTGTGAGTGTGTGAGAGAGAGTGAGATGAGGGGATGCACATTCACACACGTAGACCAAAGTCCGTGAAGTCCATTGATTCTGGCGGCAATGATAATCTTGTTACTTAAAGGGAGAAGGGGAAAAGGAGGAAAGGCGTGGGGGTGGAAGTGGGGTGGGTACGTATGAATCATGGCTTTGGATGACTCTGCTTCAGCCGTCCTCACTTTGCAGGTACATATGATGATAAATTATAGTACAACCGCCCCCCCCCCACACACACACACACTCACACAGCGGCGCTTGTTTTTCTATGTTGGGTTTCACTTTATCGAATGCTTCTCTTCTGGTTGTTGTTTTTTCTCATCTGGGTTTCCCTCCTTAATGGACAAGCGCTGGTCATGTTGTCTATTTGATTGATTGACAGCACTGGTGTTGGTGCTACTGGTGGTGATGGGGGTGGAGCTGCTGGTGGTTTTGATGGTGATGCTGTTGCTGGTGTTGTTTGTGCCGATGGTTGTGGTGTTGGTGCTGAGATGCCTGGCAGATTGGGATGGATGGATGTATGTATGCGTACTGGGATCACATAGGTCTAGGTCGTGAGTTTGATTACATTTGTCACGTTGTGGCAGTGAAGGCACAGTGACTACGGATAGTTAATATAGATGATAAAAAGCGACAGATATACCTGACTCCTTCAACAACTGCAATAAGTGCCATCACCAGCCGCTACCCATTCTTTCTTTCCTCTTTTTCTCCCACCCAATCAAATCATATACACATTAGCACATACATTAGTCTTTAATTCTTCATTGAACCTGGCCCGACTTGGGTGTGATTGGCGGGGACAAAGAGGCCTTCCAAATGTTTCGTGATATGGATGATGTTAATACTAATATGTTCGCTAAATTTGAGTCATTTCGAAAAGTCCTCAGTTCAGCCCTGTGACGTTACTGGAGTGATATTTTCTTTTTCCAAAGGGTGATGTCGTTATCGAGGAGTTCCCCTGTATAATGTATAGCCCCACTTGTATCCCGGCCACCGGCGCCATAGCTCAACTGGTAGATCGTCCGTATCAGAATTGGTGGGTTCGATTCCCAGCTGCGTCATGGAGTCGACGGTAAAACATGTCAGGTCTCGGGATAATGGGAACCGATCTATGACAGGGTGGGTCCGGTGTCAGTTGACTGTGACTTGATGGGGTATTCTTGTAAGACGCCCGTTTATTTCTGTGTAGAATTCAAATCAATGCGTGAAATCCACCTGACCTAAATTGTGTCAGAAAGAACGTTGGACAGGCATGCCACCAACTAACCAAACCAAACTTCTGCAATACATCAATAGCTTCAGCTATTCTACTTACTACACCCCGACCACACCCCTGACGGATAGAGAATAGAGACACACACGTACTCGGCAGTCAGCGGCACTCACTACTCACACGCCTCGCACGCTTCTCTACGCCGTTCCTACATCTCCGCCCTCCGGTCAACTTTTGTCGGCCAAACAGCTTGCTAATGTAGATGATAGATAGCGACAGATACACCATAAACTACTGCCTGTATTCGGTACCTTCTTTCTCCTCTTTCAATCAATCCTCTTTCCACATCTACAATAAGTGCCATCGCCAGCCGCTATCCCCTTTTTTCTCTCCCCTCTCCACTCTCTCTCTCCTCTCCACTTTCTCTCTCCTCCCCACTCTCTCTCTCCTCCCCACTCTCTCACCCCTCTCCACTTTCTCTCTCCTCTCCCACTCTCTCTCCCTCCCTCTCTCTCTCTCTCTCTCTCAGTCATTCCCCACGTCTCCCCCTCTCACTCTCTCTCTCTCCCTCCCCCCTCTCTCCCTCTCTCTCTCTCTCCAAGCCGGAGCAGAAAATCAATCCGTGGTTAGGGTTTAAGTGTCAAGCACTCCAGCAGCATTCAGCATGAGTGGGGGGGGGGGGGGGGGTCGGGGGG
>JAUEKZ010004230.1:0-14257 GCA_031471865.1 Melibe leonina | reverse complement strand
TTTTGGGTTATTCTTATTCAGAGCCTTAAGAATAAGAATACACCTTTTGGGCTATTCTTATTCAGAGCCTTAAGAATAAGAATACACCTTTTGGGTTATTCTTATTCAGAGCCTTAAGAATAAGAATACACCTTTTGGGCTATTCTTATTCAGAGCCTTAAGAATTAGAATACACCTCTTCTGTTTTGTTTTTCAATAGCTATCTTTCATTCTGAACAGAAATGAGTGGATAGCTGATGCTTTCTCATTTGTTTGATTTGCCTTTCAGTCATTGAAAATAATGAACCACTATTAATGCAGACGATCTCTCAGAGTAGATTGCATTTTATTGATCATTCAGTAAATGTCATTCACGTAGATGATTTTCAAAAAGTTTACAGAATTTGGCAATGATTGATTTCAACTTGGTTTTTTAAGATAAAATGATTTATTTGAGAGGAGGCATTAATCTTGCTATCTCTTGAATATTCAAGATATGATAGAAATGTACACCAACAAAAATACAACAGATTTGAAAACCAAATTTCAAATTGTTTACATGACATGAGCTAAATTTGTGATGAGTTTAAAAAATGCTAATTGGTTTTTTGATAGGCAATATATAACTTTGAAACTTCAAAGGTTGGTTGATGTATTCTATCATTTTATTGTCAGGATGGAAAATGCCATCAAAATGGCCAGTGGCAGCAATAAAGATCTCTTGACCCTCGACTTAGGTACCTTGTGTCCTTCCATCATAGAGATACGGAACTCTTTTGAAAAGTTAAAGCGTATCGTTATGACAGGTCAGTTATTTATGAAGTGGACATAGGCCAGATGTATGTGTGTATGTTTAATTTCCAATTCTACATTCATATAATTCTGCATTGCATTATTTTCCATAAAATACTGTCGTGTGTCAGAATTTCAAACACAAATAATTGATCAATTTTTATTTTATACTTTGTCCAAGCACTTAGTTTTGTGTTATCGTCTTTTCCATGATATGCATAATTTATAAATTTCTACATTAATGTCTCTGTGATAATCAAACTTCTATTTAGGTATTTATCTGTCTATCCTTTTTAACAAATACTTATCTATTCTACAATGACTACTTTACCAAGCATTATTTAGTTTATACCGACTGTGATTGCCACTGTAAACAGAATTTCCCCTTTGGGACAAATCAAGTTTATAATATTATTATTATTATTATTATTAAAATGGTATGTTTGTGTTTTTTGTCATTAATTGAAGCACAAGCCCAGATTATATAGGATCACAAGTGCTCTTTTCCTTGTCAATATTCCTGTGAAGACCAATTTCCCTTCAATGAAATATATGATAAAATATTATCTTATCCTTTCTTATTCAGATTCTGCTCAAGAATTTTACCGATCAGACTCTCGCTGGCTGAGCAATTTAGAGAGCTGCCAATGGCTGCAGCTGGTGTCTACCTGTCTGGACACTGCTAATCACACTGTGGAACAGCTGGTCACCAAATGCCAGACGGTCATCCTCAAAGGTGGGCTTTAACTTTTCCATGAAATATCCGTTTTTCAGGACCCGTGAAGTACACTTAAACCTTGTTATACTGCCAAGTGTGAGGAAAGCATAAAGTTGCAGGTATTACAAGAATGACCTAATACAATGAAAATACCATGTAGAGTTAGGTAGGGTGATACGGTAAGAAAGGTGAAAGAACTCACTGTTTTGGGTCTTGATAGGGAGTGTATTTAATTCATAGCTATAGAATGACCCATGGGCAAAGGGAACTAAGCGTTTTTTTAGTATTTTAGGGGTGTTTCATCTGGTAAGATTTAGTACGGTAGTGACAAAATTTTAGGCTGGCGGTATAACGAGAATTAATCACACTATGCAAGTCATGAAATTTACAGATACGCTGTTATCGGATGAAGGTACAATGAGGTTTTAAATGTTTTGACATAGGGGCTATCCCGTTCCACAGCCAAAAGCTGGTGGTAGGTGAAAATGGCAGTATAACAAGGTCATGTTTGAAAAAAATTAGGGAAACATGAGAAATAGGCTTTGAGAAAAGATTGGACACTAGTTTTTGTTTCTATTTTTATTTTAATAGGCTGTTACATACTCCCGGTATATAAGTGACTATTAATCTGGCAATGCTCTTTGCAGCCAATTACTTACATCTGATGTTGTTGTAGTCTATAAAATATTTGGGGCAATGTTTGTGGTCCAGTTTCTTGGTAGAAAACTGCAGAACTTGTATTAAACAACCCAAACAAGTCAAACACTGAAAGATCTCTATGTAAAACAAAACCAGGTGAAATAGCAACCGCATAAACATCAATCGTTACCAATGGAAAATTACAACAATTTGACAATGACAAGGATTGTCTTAATAAATTAGTGTTGCAACATAACATTGTCTATTTCCTTGCAAAGTAGAGCACTGTGAACCAAATGAATTATTGTTTTTTGTGGACAAAAAAGATTCTTTCTCTTATGTTGTTCCTCTTCCTTTTTCCACTTTCTTCGTCATCTTCTTCTTCATCTACTTCCTCTTCTTCTTCTTCTTCTTCATCTACTTCTACTTCTTCTCCTCCTCCTCCTTCTTCTTCTTCTTCGTCTTCTTCTTATTCTTTTTTTTCTCATTTCATTATAATTTTATTTTTCCTATCACCCAATCTTTACCCAGAGGAGACAGGGACAGATCTGAACTGTGTGATCTCCAGCCTTGCCCAGCTCCAGATGGACCCAGAGTACCGTACCATCTCAGGCTTCCAGAATCTAGTGGAGAGGGAATGGGTGGTCTTGGGACACCAGTTCCAGAGGAGACTCTGCCTGGTCTTTCGGCCAGAGTCTGTGGACACTAAACAGGTAGGTGTTGGTCAATGATGGGCCACTACTCCCTCTCTATTTCTTTCCAGCTCTTTCTACTCTCTCTCTCTCTCACTCTCTTTCTCTCTCTCTTTCTTTCTCTCTCTCTTCTCTCTCCTTTCTGTCTGTGAGAGAGACATGTAATAATGATATTATTAAAAACACAGAACATTTTCACCAGAAATGCACAATGTGTATCATTATCATTATATTTCTTTTAAATTTTGACATTTCAATTCTTTTCCCAGATTCCAGTTTTTCTCCTTTTTCTAGACTGTGTATGGCAACTCCTGCAGCAATTTCCCTCATCGTTTGCCTTCACTGAAACTTACCTGACCTCTCTGTGGGACTCTTTGCACGTCGGCATCTTCTACAACTTCCTTTTCAACAGTTCCCACCACATGAGACAGTATCTGTGTGACCGGAAAAAAGTCCCCCTGTCTCTACCAACTGTCTGGGACTGGACTTTCCAACTCAAGGAGGAACAGCTAATGTTGTTTAACAACCCGCTGTATTTACTAAGGACTTCATATGATTTAGATAATGTTGTCAATAGTGCAAAAGCAGCTCTACGGTTATCAGGAGAGAAACTCTCCGAAAACGAGTACAAGATGTGTCTGGGTAATCTACACTCTCAGCCAAGTCTGTATAGTTTAGAAGATTCTGTTCTCAGGCCAAGGGTTACTGTGAACCTTATGAAATTTTGGTCCCAATGCTTTCTTCGCTGGGTTGTGCCGGCCCAGATCATCGGGGGAGGAAATCCCTCTCAATACTTGCAGCAGTGCGTTCTTGCGGAGGAAGTGGTATGCTATCAGTACAGGTTACGACTTCTCACCAAGCAAATGGAAGAGGCGGAAGGGATTTTAAAGGAGGAGTATCAAAGACAGCAACAAAATTCTTCCTCGGAACATGGAAACAGTTTAGGTGCTGAATATCGCTCCTCCTCTAAAAAGGCTGATCGTCCTAATAGTGGACTCGTGTTTGGGGCCAGCGGATATCAAAACAGACGCTCCTCCTTGTCATCTGTATATATCACTTCATCCTATCCCTTCAGCCCTGGTGTTTCTCAAACGGCCCAACATTCTTTTATCTGTGGACCTCTGTCTCACTACCTGAAAGACACAGCTATTGATCATGACTATGATCAAGATGTTAATGACTAAATAAAAAATGTATAACAGACTGTTATAGAAGAATGAAAGTGAAAGTGTTTCTTATTGCATCAGCTTTTCTGAATCAAAAGTTTCAAACTCCTAGAGTTACAAAGTTTTTACTCCAACTCTAAAAGGCTGTGTTTTTCTATCAAGAAAGTTCTAATTTTTCATGAAGGAAGTGGCTATGATGGAGGAATTCCTATATTCATTGTAATTAGAAATTGTAAAACTTTTATCTCAACATCGGTCTTGTAAAACGCCCCTTTCCATTTAACCTGTTCTCTGGTACTGTATACCTGGACTAGTCTGACATGAAGATATATTTATCAAGAAAGATAGAAATACACCACAAAAAAAACCTAACTGTAATTAACAACGAGCAAGAGATAGGGGTAGGCGACGGGAGACCTGGAAATGATGTGTGGACAGAGATCTGCAGAGAGCTGGATACATCTGGAATGGAGTGGCAAAGATTACCAAAGATAGAGAGAAATGGAGATGTCTCGTCCGTGGCCTACATCCTGACCAGGGGTGAAAGGCTGATGATGATAATGATGAATCAACGAAATTTAACTTGTACTTAAAGAAGATGATAAAACTTTAATTTGATGATCATCTGTCTCATAATTTCCTTACATATATATACGTGTGGTTTAGTGTAGATCAAATGACATAATCCTGCAATTCACCATTGGATTGGGGTACTGGTCAGATAAGACAAGTCATGGTAGTTCTGTCAGGATAAGCAGATTGGCCCCCTGGCCTGTTGGCTTTCCATTTCATCCCTGTCAGTCAATATCCAGCCTGCACCGATACGGATAACACAAACCATCTGGTGTACAGCCACTGTTTACAGTCACTGTGTGCTCTTGACTAAACTAGCTCTTTGGCTATGTTTTTTGGAGACAGAGATATTCTCCTGAATGTTTTGACAAATGAAATTCTAGCAAATTGATGATGTCATTGTATCAACCAACATCTTGAACAAGCTGTTCTGTCAATAGGCAGTGACATTTTTGGCTTTATTTTTAAGATTTTAAAATTCAAATATTGAGGTTTCTCAAAAACAATGAAACGTTAGTGGCTTTTGGTCTTAGAGGTAGCATCAATCTAGTGTAGCTTAGTAAGAACTATGTAGACTGTAAAACTTTGTGGACAGACTAGAATGGAAGAGGTAGGAAGATACATGACTGTTGTATATTATCCTGGCCTCACTTGTTCACGTAAGAGTGAAAAAAAATGATCAAAAGACATTTAAATTGTAGGTAAATTAATTTTATGGGATCTGGGGTCTGTTTGTTAAACATTGTCTGTTATTTATCATTGGCATGGAAAATTATCATGTCAGTTTCATTGATCAAGAATATATCATAAATAGAAAACAGATCTGTCAAGCTCTTTTGACAAATCTTGAAGTTCTTATTCTAATCCCTCCTCTTTCTTTCATCAGAAGGTCGTGTATCAAATGATGGTTTTATTGCTTTCATTCTTCACTCAATATTATTTGCTTTCTGTGATTGAAGATCTGTTATCGCTAGTTTTGTCATTTGAAAATGCCACAGACAGTTTTCCAATTGAACCACATTTTTAAAAAGCTTAGAATTAGAAGATTGTTCTTAACAGGTTATTGTGATATTGATTTTGCATTGATGTATATGATGTAAAGTAAGATTATACTCAAACATGTTGTATTAGATTGCTTTGATAAAGAGGATTTTCATTTTTTGGGGGGTATTTTTTTTCACCACAGACATGCTTGCTAATTATTCAGATGACTGTCTGAAATCTATCTGTTTTTGATAAAGAAGTCAGAGCAGGGGGAAAAAACCACATTGGTGTTAATCTGTTGATCAATTAGTTTTATGAAGTGTGTTAGTGTTATTTATCAATTTTGATTGAAATCTATACAGAATGATAGAAACAATTGACAGTGTGCAGTAGTTATGCTATTAGTATTGATGATTGTGTTTATGTATAGTATACATGTAAATGATGTACTTCTAAGATCTCCCTCATTGTATAATTTTAAAAAAGACACAGACTTTTCTTCATATCGTGTGATAAATGTGCGTGTGATCAAGAACTCTTTTATAGATGCAATCAAAGAAAAGGAGCTCATCTGTTTTAGACCTGAAGCAAAATATGTGAAAAGTGGGGAGGACTTACAACAATGTTAACCACTATTTGGTGCAAAAAATTGTGGGGAGAAAACTCATGGAAAAGTGATGAACTTGACCTATTTCAATGAACCACTTTCTGCCTGTGGATGCCATACACTAACACTTGTTGCCTCTTCACTGACTGTGATGCATGTTTTTCTTCAAACCTACGGCCAGTTAGTAAGCCTTAATTTGAACTGACTGGTACAACAATTCCGTATGATAAAGTCCATCTAGTCCTGAGTGAGAACATTGTCCCATGAAAAATGCATAGGAAAGGCTCTTGGGAAAGAAAGTCCCAAGATATAAACTTTGCTGAGAATATGATTGCAGTAAATACACTCTACAACAGGTAATCAAACTGCGCACATCCTCTCTTGTCATTTTATTTTCAATTGGTTTTTTTGGGTTTTTTTTTTTGTATTGAATCCTTTTGACTGATTAACCCAAGATTGTGCTGTCTTTTCATTAAAAACATAAAGAACTTCTCTTTTAAGTATTTTTTATCGCTTTGCTTCCACTACGACCAATTGAATGTAAGAAGTTAAATAACAATATACAGTTTGCGAGAAGCTTTTCCTTGTCGTAATACAGTCCAACATACTATATATTCCTTTTCTTGCATGGAAAGAGTGACTTGAAGGGGGGATTTGTGAAGAAAGGAGTACAGTACTTACAAAGACTGGAGGACAGTGGATTTGAAACAATGGATCTGAGAGGTTGAGGAATATGTGCTAAACTGTATAGAGATGTCATCATCCTTCTGTCATTGGCTCAAAATGTTTTTTCTCCAGTTTTGAATTTGATCTTTTGTTTTGTAATGGGTTCTTCTCGTCATATCCCCCTTCAGCATTTCAATCCTAGTTTGTAATCACCCCTCTAAAATCTGTTATCAAGTGTCTTGTTGATGTTGGTATACTATTCCCGAAATGCAGTGATATCAATGTATTCTCAAATCATTTATTTTCATTGTAAATCATAAGATATTTTTTGTGAGAAGTTATTCATGAATTTATGAATGATTGTTCCCAGCTTGATCCGTCAATATCTTGTGTTGCGAGAGTGTAATAATATATTCATATACTTTGGTTTATTTCTTAAAAATTGCTATGAATAACTTGTGTTGGTGCTGCGGTTGATATGTATAAGAATATCCGGTGGTGAAGATTTTTTGTGTGTATTTAAATCTACTGTCTTGATTTCTTAGTTTGAAAAATATGCGTTTTAATTGTGATGTGGGGTTTTTCTATATTATAGAATGCGTTAAAATGATCCTGTGCCTTAACAGTCCAACTTGATTGTTTTCAGTTTAGTTTTTTTCAAAGACTAGCAACATGAATTTGATAAATTTCACAAGATAAAAAATCTTTGTTAAAAATCAATGGCCTACTTTTATTGCTAAGGAATAAAGGAAGAGAATAGAAATGTAAAATTCCCTCAAGTGAATATTGTCTGGTTTTATTTGGGAATAGTCACACTGAAATTTTATTGTACAAGTACTTTTAACTATGGAATAGACTGAAATCTGTAATTAAAGGAGACAATGCTTTTATAAAGATGAGTCTAGTTCCAAATTTGATAAAGGCAGGTATGAATGAGAGAGAATGGTGATTTAGCAGAAAGTGTGTGCATGTGTGTTTGTGAGGAGGGGGTGGGAAGCAGTATATAATGGTAGTTTCAGTGTAAAATATGATAATAATGGATTGGTAAGTCTTGCAGTTCATCGCTTAACCCTTTCAACGCTAAGGACACCAAAATCCTTCAAGACTTGTCTGTTCTGACACCAGATAAATCAGATTTCAGTGAACTGACATATGCCAAAAGTCTGATGATCAGGCTTTTGGCATATGTCAGTTCACTGAAATCTGATTTATCTGGTATAAGAACATGTACATTTTTAAGATTTTGCATATAATTCAGTTAGGCTTGAATCAGAGCTCGCATTGAAAGGGTTAACAAGTTATTTTTTTTAAATGTCCCTAAGTTTACTTTTTAAAATTTTTTTTTTTTTAATGAGTCTCAATCTAACTTGCTAGTACTATTTGGATTGTACGGATACTTGAAAAATCAGCCTTTTCAACAAAATCATTCTTCTATAATGCCTTACCAAGAAAAGATATTTGTTTATTTAAGGAGGGTAATTGTGTCATCATAATGCTCAACAAGAAACTGTAAGATGTGTGTCTTAGTCTTATGTCTGTTTTAGCTTTGTAGATTTGTAGTCACGCTGTATCTTCATATATGATTTACTATTAAGATTTGATATTTAATCCATATTTTTCATTTTATTGATTGGTAATGTGAGATCATTTTTCTTGTCTTTAGAAATTTGGGCAAGGGCAATATGATTCACTGATTTGCTTCTCATTATAAAATTGTTTTATGATCTTGTATTCATTTCCCTTTTATTTGCTTTTGGTATGGGTCCATAGTTTATGTAATATGATATTCCTTGTTATGGTTTTCTCAAAACTGTGATTGCAGCAATTTAGCACGTCTTATACTCATAATGAATAGGTGCTGAAGTGCCTACTGTGAAAATCTTTTGCTACCCATTTGTATAATAATTATAATCAATCCGATCAGGAAGTGGTGACTAGTTCTGTAATCTGTTCTAAATCACAATTTCCATATTCACACATTAATTTGTCTTTTGCAAATGCCATATATTGCTTGACTTCATGCTTGTCATTTGTCATACCTTTTTATGTGCATTCACAATATTTGTGCCGGTTGTAAGCGGATGTCTGGTGGGCACGAACTGTTTTTACTTCTCTTCTGGTTTTACTTATTATTATTATCCAATTTAACCAGCACACTATCCAGTGCTCACTTAACATAACAAGCATACACATACACATGCTTTGTGTCTGTTAGCTCAGCTTGACATTGTGGTGATTAACTCCAGGTTCATTTGCTATCTACAAGGACTGAGTACTTTTGTGCACAAAGGGCTGTAGATTATCACGGGTCTCGCTAGACCATAATGCCTGATGTGGGTGGTAGCCATCATCGGCTTGTGTGTCCTCTCCTTTCTCTTTCTCTCCTGTTTTAGAGATGATATTTTTTCCCTTTCAAATCATCTGCGATAGTTGCAGGGTCTGGCTCCTCTTTTAACTCACCTACTATTAGCTTACTTACCCCTGGGTGGTTATATGACCATAGCAGTTGCAAGTGCTCTAAAACTGTCAACAAACAAACAAAAGCGCCCTAAAACTCTGTATAAACTAACAAGGATTGAAAAGTTTGGGTGCATGGTCACCGTACCAATGCCAAGAGTGAAAGTATCAAATTTGATTGTTGAATGTTGTCAATTTCATACCATTACTATACTTCCAATTTTCCGCCTACCACCACCCCCACCCCAAAGAAAAACCACCGTGTCTGTAATTTTTGTGCATTGGTTCTTGCATGAAGAATAAGGAATCCTTCCACATGATAGTCTCTCTAGACAAAATTTTATTTTTACACTCTTTTTTTTTAATATTCATATTTTTGGCACCGTTATTTTATATTTTGTTATTGTAGAGGAGCTACATGTATCTAGATAGATACTTTACAATGATTATGCTGTTTTTAAATTGACTTGTTACGGTTATTTTTGGAGCTTGTTTGCCTTGCACAAACCATCTACTTAGGTATTTAGAGGGCAGACAAGAGCAGGTTAACCCTCACTGTATGTCATGTTTTTCCACCCGATCCGTACATATAGGGTCTTTTTTTTACCACACTAGTTACATTTATAGGGAAACATATTGTGTGTGTTTTTGCATTTGTGTGTGTGTGTATAATGCCCTTATTGTAAGGAAAGCATTGTGACATTTCATCTTCCTTTGAAGTCTCTGCGTTGCCGCTTTGATTTGTAGTTCGTTTGGATAGGAATATTTTATTTTTTTCCTGTTTTAAAAGTGGGATCTTTTATGACCCCCACTTCTCAAAACATTGGTGTTTGAAAATGGTTTTTGGTCAATTACATTTTCTTTTCAAATGTTAGATAGAATCATTTTGAGAAATGAACATTGAGGAATACATACAAAGTTTAAATAAAAAATTCCCACTAAACCTAAAAGACATAATTATCTACTGCGCTCAGGGGTGAAAAAAGACTATAACGTACGATAGTGTGAAGGAAAGCACTCACAAACTCTGAACAAAACTGTGTTTTGGTTTTGTCTGATAGGAATGTCACAATATGATGAACCATGGGGTAGGGCGCTATATAAATGATATTTATTATTATTATACTATATTATAATATAGCAGAAGTAGATGCGAGTCTTAAAGAATCAAGTTTAAAAAAAATTAATATATATACCCTACTCATATATTCACTTTCCACTCTCTCTCTCTCTATCTTTATTTATTTGAACTTTTCTATTTCCTAGATGATTTGTTGCATTAGAATTCTGTAGATACTCATCAATACATGAATCATGAACATTTTTTCCGATGTGATGCTATCCTATACACATATAAAATAGTTGATCTATATTTTTTAATCCTATTTTATGACAAATGTACTACTGTCCATGTCTATTGAAATTTCCACCAACATAGCTATGGGTATTTTTTGGGGATCCGTCAAGAAAAGAACTTAAACAGACATTTAAAATTGAAATCTTGAATGCCATAGTAAAATATTTTCAACAGATCTGTTGTGTACTCGTTTGGTTTCTGTTGTTAGATGTCGAAACAATTAAAACGAAATGTTGAAGGGTGGTGGTAGAATTGTTGATATCTTGGGTCTCCCTGGACCAATTTGCAGGATGTAGGTTTTGTGAGAGGTGGTGTTTTTTTTTTTACCAGGAAATCATATTTCTCCCTTGTGAATAATTTCTATGTGAAACGTCTCAAAGTTTGTCTGGTTTTTTTGGTTAAAAATAACCTATATCTCACCTACCCCTTGATGGTTAAAAGGTCTTAGCAGTTAAAAACACCCTAACTCAAGCTTTTACTTTAAGAAACAAACTTATCAGTGCCTCGTTTGTTTATTGAGAGTTTTAGGGCGCTTGCAACTGTTCAGGTCATATAAGCGCCCAGGGGTATGTAAGACGGTAGGCTAATCAAAAGAATAGCCAGACTTAGACCCTGCAAGGGATATTTCACAAACAGATGATTTACAAAGGAAAAAATATATCATCTTTAAAAAGAAGATGACAAAGATATGATTTACAGGAAAAAAAATAACCTCTCTCAATCACAATGAAGGACACACAAATAGATGATGGCTACCACCCACATTATGCACTGTTATATAGCAGGTGTAGGGAGACCCAGGATATTCCACTGCCCTTAGTGTTCAGTATTATAGACAGCAAGTTACCCTGTAGTTAGGTATAGTGGAACCCCTGGATAGCGACACCCCTGTACAAGACCTCTTGACCTCCAGTCCCGATACTTTTGTTATATATTATATGTAACAATTAAAAAACCCTTAATAACAAAATAATTTTCTGGTCCCTGACGATGTCGGTATTCAGGTGTTCCACTGTACCACAATGTAAAACATGGGAGATGACCATTAGTCTGTAACTGTAAGGACAACAGGCAGGACCAAAACTGAGCTAATAGTGACAGATAAAAAAGCATACACACACAGAGCTTTTTTGTATCTGTTTGCTCAGTCTTGGTCCTGCTTGTCGTCACAACAGACTTATGGTCATCCCCAATGTTTCACACTGTAGTACCTAACTACAGGGTTACTTGCTATCTAGAAGGACTGAGTACTTTTCTACACAAAGGGGGGGGGGGGGGGCTAGAATATCTCTCTGGACCTTAATAGTCTGTCCCCGTGGAAAATTGGAAATGAAAAAGCCAAAAATTGCATTGAAAATTGAAAAAATTGCATGCAAAAAAGGTAAAAATTGCACACAAAAAAAGCAAAAATCGCAAAAATTTGCAAATGTTTATTGTTGGTTTTGAACAAACGTTAAATGATTCAAAGTTTTTAAGATTTCATATATTAACAATGTAGCAAAACACACATTCTCTGAATGGGAGGAAAAACATCAACAGAAAATAGGAAAAAATGAAAAGAATTTGGAATTAAGAATGTTAAATTAAGTTACTGAGCATGTGTGTGTGTCACTGCGCCGCCTCCTGGTCGCAACAGAATGATTTAGAAATAAACTTACTTTTATTTAATGATACAGTTGTTCCACATGTCATTTATCATTGCTTTGAATATCTTTAAAACCTGTTTAAATACTCTCTCCCCTTTATTTGAATAATTTTCATGATTTTCCCCATCATTTCACACCTTAGAAGATATTTTTTACCTTCACATGTCTCAAAATAGCTAATCTCTTTCTTCTAAATTCAATTCAAAGCACTGATTTGCCAATGAAATATGATGTTTAAGTCTTTAAAAAGCAAAAGTTAACCAAAAAACACCTACTGCATTCCTTAAAACAAAAAAAATGTACACTTTTGATTTAACCTTTTTTCCCATAAATACTGCTGAGAATACTGTTACTTATTTTAGCCTCTAAGTAAAGACAGGTTGACATGTGATCATTGCCAATGTCAAGGGCAAAAACATACAAATGATGGTGCAGAATGAGTGATTAGCATTAGAATTATAATTGAAAGTGATTTTAAGGGTTTTAGGAGCTTCAACCACACTAATTTTACCTGGTCGAATAAAGCAGGCATATTTCAAAATCAGTCTGTGCAAACTAACCACCCCCCCCCTAATTACCCAATGATGCAGGATGCATTTATGTGACACTTTAAAGTATTTGCGCATGACGGAGGACCTTAGGGGTGAAGGGTTATCTGCATATGGAATTCACTAAGAAAGCAGAGGTATGTAGTAAAATGGGGTATCTGCAGTCAAGCACGGATTTCTCTAAAATGCTACGGATTTAAACTATATATCTACCTAAATGTGGTTTTCTAATGAAACCTGGATAATGTAGTTGCTAAATGTTTAACACTAGATGGATAATGAAATCATGTTATACGTTCTAGTCTAGCCATAAAACTAAATTGAAATTTATTTGGGATCGATTTTTGAGGGGGGTCGGGAAAAACAGACAGTTGAGTTGAACAGATACGCAATCAAAGTTTCTTTCTTTCGATTGTGCGTAACATTCGGCCATTGCGCAGATCCCTTTCCTATGACAAATACCTTTTGTTTGGGAGGTTTCTTTCTTCCAGGAAAATATCATTGCAGAACACTTAACCAGCTTTCTTTGTCGGCCTATTTAAGTGAAAGTGGCTTTCTTTCAAAAGTGCGTAGCTGACAAAGGCCCTTTGTTGTGTTTGAGGAGATAAGTAGATACTTTGAGTATCTATCTATCCCAGCACTTCCTGTGTTGTCAAGGGAAGTTACTTGCGAAATCCTAATAGTTTAGAATGGCAATAGAGAGTAATTTCCGATGCTTATAATATTGTATCATAATGTTTAGTTCTAGAAAGTCGGGAAAATTGCAAAAAAACACGGCCACAAGCGCCGCGATTTTCCGCGGGGACAGAATAGTGTTTGCGTGTCCTGCTTTGTAATTGTGAGAGGTGATCATTTTTTTCCTGTTGTAAATCACCTCTTTGCCACCTTTTTTGAGAGATGATATTTTTTTCCTGTAAATCATCTCTCTGTGAAACGTCCCTGGCACTGGCAGGGTCTGGCTATTCTTTTAACTAACCTATCAACTATCATATTACTTTCCTCTGGGCCCTTTTATATGACCATAGCAGTTGCAAGTGCCCTAAAACTTTCAATAAACAAACTTAAGCTTGTTGAGGGAGCACTGCGTTTGTGTGCTGGAAAAAGTAAGAGAATAGGTACATAAAGTATAAAGCCAAAAGAGAAGAAACAGAAGTAGTGCTCACCAGAGCGCCTGCAGTCTAGTGGTTAATGCTACATTCCTACTGGTCACTTATCTGAGGGACCCGTGAGTCGGTGGTAGTTCAGACCCCATACTAGTTTGTTGAGAGTTTAAGGGCGCTTTTCTTTCCTTATTGAGAGTTTTTAGGACACTATGGTCATATACGCGCCCAGGGGTAAGTAAGAGTAAGATGAAAGGCAGGGCTGCCAAGTTCGCATAGTCAAAATGAGGGACACTTTTGGGGTGGCCGCAGGAGAGAACCAACAAGAGGGGG